>VDFB02193867.1:6282702-6464066 GCA_007258455.2 Sequoia sempervirens | reverse complement strand
ATCCTATCTTTTACTAAATGGATCTTTTCGGAGGTCAAGGACCTCAATACCAGGCTGAAAGAGTGGTAGGATGTGTGTGTGGCTTTGGTAAACTGTAACAAAAAAGAGTTGTCAGTGAAAGATAAGGTTAAAACTATGAATGTGATCCTTGATAAGGTGGCCATGGATGTTGAAAAACTTGGAAAAAATCACGAGGAGATACTGGCTACTTTGGAAAATATTGTTAATAGTGCCCATGAGGAGTGGTTTGTGGCTATGGAGGATAAAGTGAATAAGATCAACAATGACTTGCAAGTTGTGGTGAGAATTAGCAACCAGTCCCTAAAGTCTAGTGCGAAGGGCTTGTCTTTGTTGAATGAGAAATCTATAAATTAGATTGGTAAGAATCTGGACCTTGGTGAACATGAGGAAACTATTGTTGAGATCAGTTGTATGAACCTGGTGAAGAAGAATGTGGATGCGGACCCGTGCTTGCATACTAGGAGCAAGACAAAGAAGAGGGCAACCATTTCATTCCAAGAACTTGAGGAAGTGGTAAAGATGCATCACAACATCATCTCTAGTAATATGGATTCATCTAAGGTTCTTGATAAAATGCTTTAGTTTTTGTTTGATCAACTTTCAGTGCTAATGTTTTGCTGTTGGTATTGATGTCGACTTGTCTAGTGTTATCTTTTAACAACATTTTTGGCTTTTTTGGATTGTTGGTGCTTATGTTTCTTTCTCTTTAGCAACTTCCTTTCATTGTATAGGGTTTCGGGGCCCCTTCAAAACCTGCTTTTCCTTATCAAAAACTTAATATTATCAACATAATAATAAAAATAATATATTAATAATAATTGAATAATTGAATACTACTATTAATAATATTAATCATGATATAATAAGGATAATAATATTTTACAAACTATAATATTAAAAAACTCATATTAAAAATAATATGATAGTAAGAATAATTTAATAATAAGAATCATATAATAATTTTAATATTAATAATATGCTACTAATATTAATAATAATATATTAATAAAAAGTATACTAATGTATAGGAGCAAGTTTGCACCCCTCTTGCAAATTCCCCTTGTACACCCTCCACCTTAGAAAAATCAAATCTAACCAAGTAATTCCACGTCCTCATTCCGTAACCCATCCACTTGGCACTTGTTTTTAGTGTCAGTGGGGGAATTTCTATTGGGGACACATGCGCGGCACACAAATGTCTACGCATCGCATTGTCGTCCTGATAGGATTCTTACCTCTCCAATCTACAGAGACATTATGTTCTCCATTAGTGACAAAATGTAACACCCCTGTACCTTCCTGTCGAATTTTGAACGACTCTTTCCCTCCCAAACCTTCTTCAAATGGATATCTTTCGCTTTTAATTCATCTTCTTTACACTTATTCACACATTCAAAGATCTTCTTGGAAATTCTTTCACTTTAGCTTCATGTTTTACTCCATACTCTTACTACTTGCTGCACTATTGGCTTCATGAATCCTACAATCACAAAATTCTTCACATCTACCACAGAAGCTACAGGTTGGTGTCTTGCAAGACTGCTTTTGATGTTGTGGTTACGTCGACTCTGCCATAGTTGTAGACTTGCATTCCTCTCTCATTGGCCTTGAGTGCCTTTGGTCGAGGGTGGTAACTCTTTCTTATTATTACTTTGTTGTTGGATTTGAGTAGCATAGTGCCTCTTGTAGTGTTTGGTTTCATTTATGCTCCAGCATTGTTTTCTTTATCGTATTTCTACATATCTATCTATCTAGCTATCCGTGGAGGTGGAAACACCAAAACAGGGGTTTGACTGCGACAAATCCCTATATAGCCCCAAATTTTTTCCCTCTTGGTTGTGTGTAGGTACGTGTTTGTGTGGAGCTTGCTAGAAAACTGGACCCTTCATGAGTTCATTTCCACCACCTTTGTCCTTGTCACTTTCTATACCATCTTTCTAGTTATTTTTCTTATCCTGTTGTTTATCATTTTAGTTAGCACCTTACATCTTCAACTAAGTTGTTGGTAGGTTTTCTATCATTTTCACTACCCCTTTTCACTTTTTTTTCGTACGAACGCTAGTGCATCTATGAGACGCCACTATGTCACGATGTTGTCTCTGTTCTGCATTGTTGTCCTCTAGTAGAGAGTTGTCTGAGGTATAGTTTGGGTTTCAAAAACCTACGTTCTTAGTCCTAACTTAACTCTCAGGTTAGTAGAGTGAAAGAAGCATTGGCAGTGCTCTTTATTTTCTATCCTTAACATTGAACGCTTGTTCAACCTGAGGTGGATCAAGGCAGCTTTCGACTCTCAGCTCTCTGTGACCTGGAGCCTTGGTGTGGTTGGTCCCCCTCCTCTACATTTTGGTGAACCCGACGTGAACCATTTTGGTTTCATTTAGTAGTGTTGAAAGACCCTTTCCTCATATCCTAGGAGTGTTGTGGGTGTGAGTTTTGCGAGGTGCTTAGCCTTGCAACCCAACCTATGACCCCTAGTGGTGTAGTTGGAAGGTTCCATAAGCATCACAGAACGAAACCTTGAGTGGGTCACCATCTAAATTGCGAAACCCTTGGGGGATCTTGTGAAAGTTCTGTCTAGTGCACACGTAGAATTGGCCTCCTTTTTGCATATATCCATCCCATCCATGCAACCTACGAGTGGATCTCCTATCATAACTTTCACCTCGCAAGATTTGTTGCTGAATTATAACAAAGAACTATCTCCCTTATACATCCCCACACGTATCAATGGAAACACTGTAACGGGTGTTCTTGTTGACCCTACATGTCAGGTGAATGTCATTACTGAGGAGATCATGCTGATTAATTTCTTACACAAGGATGGGTATACGAATCTAGGAGTATTATTCATACACACGATGGGCTTTCCATCTGTCCCATCGATTGCATCACCTTGTCAGTCCTATTTGGACCTAGATCCGTAAATGCACTCTTTGAAATTATCCCAAGGTTTGAGCTCTTCAAAGTGAAACTAGGTATCCCCTGGTTGGTGGCTATGAATGCAGTTCTCTTGGTAGTTCATAAGTGTTTAAAGTTTTCCCATGAGGGTATAGTGCATGTAGTCCATGACACGGGCTATAAGCCATCGATTGCATGTGGTGGCTACTCTTTGGATCACTTTTGGCATGTGCACGTTGGTTTGCTTCCTCTTAGGATAGACCTCTTGTACCGAACTTATGTGAGATACAAGAGTGGGGGCATAACGCCTAAAGTGAGATACCCTCCTTCTCCTTATGCCATCTCGCATAGAGCTTTCTTGAAGGTAGACAACAAGGCCACCTTGGCTCAAAGAAGGGAGGAATAGAAGCATGCTCAGAGTTCTTCTTCCTCCTCTATCGATGTCCTGCTCATCGCTTCCTCTCACCCAGTTGTGGTGCCATCATCTTCTGCACCTAAGCGTTTGGCGTTGGAGAGTCTGATGGTGCCCGCTTGGTGAAATCCCAAGCATCTGGCGTTTGAACTTCCTGTCTTACCTATGGTGCCTCAGCCCATTCAGTATGGTAAGGAGAAGGGTCCCCATGGGGCGTCCTCTATGTCTCTGCCTCTGAGGCCTCCTATTGCTCCTGCCTCTCAGACAGTGAATGGGAAGAGGCTCACCTCTAAGGCATTAGAGGCGGCTCCCTCCGCTATTGATCCATCATCCTCTCAACCTCTCCCTCTTGTTCCCATCCAAGAGCCCCTCCCTTCATCAAAAATGGTCGTGATGGATACTCCAATGGTCGAACAAGTGTCTTCTACCCCTTCTCAACTCCTAGCCTCTAGCTACTTGATTCATAGAAACCACCTTGCGCATGAGCACAAGCATTGAAGAAAGGCTCTAGTTGCTGAGTAGGCCGCACAAAAGATGGAAGAGGAGCCAACAACTCCTACTTCGGCACCTTCTATTGTGTCCTCTTCCATCCTCTCTGCTTTAATTCCTTCAGCTTCAATTTTTCTTCCAGATCCCACCACGAGCATAAGCGATCCTCACCTGAAGAGGGTGTAGGGCTTTATTGCTCCTTCGGTTGAGCCTCCCCTTCTGATGTCCCTCCCAGACATCCCGTTGTTCTCGAAACCCATGGACATGTTAAATACCTTGGTGGTGTCTGTCGTAGTTTTCCCCTCTTCCTTCGTGCCTTCTACTTTGTCCATGGGGATCTCACATCCTTCGATGAATCAAAAGATGGAGGATGACCCTTCTAGTAATGGGGGTTAGAAGAAGGGCTCACCTTCTTTGGAGAGTGGTTTTGCATTGGCTTGTGTCATCCTAGTAATGGAAGAAGCTTTGGGGTCCCTAGAGTTTGTCACTGCTCCTGAGTCATTCAGTGAGCCTAGTAGTGGATGTCAGGCACCGCCCCCCTTGCACATTGAGTTAACACATGGAACTCTTGTGAAGTGCATGTTTAATTATGTGGATGAGGTCTCGACCCTATCAATGATCTTCACGAAATCCCTGATGTTCACCCCACAAGAACTGAGTGGAGAAGACCTTGAAGGGCCTTCTTCCTTCACTCTTGTTGCAAAAGGGTCGGAGGGTTCCCCCCTTGATATTCCTCCCTTGCAGGCTCATTCACCCTCCCCTTATAGTGATCTAGATTGGGAGTATTGGAAACAAGCAACATTGAGAGGGGGGGGTGAATCAGTATTCTGCAAAAATTGAATTTATTATTCTGATCTATAACCCACTTAAAACATTCAACCAAGAGAAATATGTAGAAACAAAAAGCAAACAACCACAACACCATAACACAAGGATTTTTACATGGAAACCATGTTAGGGGAAAAACCACGGTGGATGACCAATCCACAATATGATCTGAGTATACTAAAAAAGAAGTTTACAATATGGGAATACACTTGCATTCAGGCTCACTGCCTAGAGGTCATTGCTCAAAATAGAAAGGCACACTGCCTTACAAAGATTTGGATTAGATCCAAGAGAATGAACTGAGAGAATAGCATCTATAAATGCTTGATTATAGTTCCAGTTAGGCTCAGTAGTTGATCTTTTGTCCTTCTGACTGATTTTGCACTTCTGCTCTGCTCTGCTCTAACTCGCACCACAAAATATTTAATGCACAAGTGAAACTATGCATAAATTGCTCAATCACCCTTCTGATATTTGCAACACACATCGACACACCTTCTACATACATAAAATGATATAATTGAACATTTATATATATCTGCGACTAAGAATTTAATCGCAACCATTTGACTCCAATAAAACTTAAGAATATTTACAACTGTCGGCTCAAATCATGAATAATATTCAATGCACACCCACAATGGTCAGTCTCAACTAGGTTCAAACCCAAATCAAGATGATTGAACTCAAAAACATTTGAGTGAGCACTCCTCGAATATCCGTGACACTTAAAATCATCTGGGTTAGCCACAAAACACTGATGAACAAAAAGATATCCAACCAGATCTCTGAAATTGCATACAACTTGATACAAGGCACTGAGATTTTTGAACAACACAAGACATATATTGATTAACCTCCCATAAGATCCACAACTCAAAATAATGACAAAAAATTTGAATGTGAATTGACGAACACAGAACTGCCAGATGCTTTGTTCTTCCTTGACTGTCCTCAAACTGTCTATCGATAGGAGTAAGTGATGCGTGCAAATCCAATCACCAACTAGGGTTTCCATCAATGACAACACCAGAAAATTTTTGCAGTGTATCTTGCCAACAATCTCCCCCTTTGGAATTGATGGCAACACTTAGTGAAAAATGACTAAGTGTCGGATCAGTACCAACATGAATTACACTGCCATCACAAAACTTCAAAAAGAATCTTCAATCTTAGCTTAGAAAAGCAACTCCCCCTAAGATGAATATACATTTTTTACTGTACAACTCTCCCCCTTTGACATTAATGGCAGAACTGGGGAAACAAAATTTCAAAACTGTGCAGGCATGATCTTGCAACTTACACAAATTGGAAAATATCTGCAAAATCTCTCTTCAACACGCTCAAATTTGTGTCCCAAACCCTTTTGAAACTCTCCAGAATTGTTATGTGACCACAAACTAAATAAGATTAAGCTTCTACAGTCTCAAGATTCATTGGGTCACTAACTACCATAGCATCTTTGGCTTCCTTGAAAGCATTCACCATTATTTCAATCTTTGGACCAATTAGTCCTCTGAGTTCACATTCTCTTCCTACAATCCTGTCATTTTCATGCTTCAAACTACTTATTTTGTCAAGTAGAGATGTTACTTGACGTTCTTGCTTACCAACATCACCAGATAATGGATCAAAAGCATAAAAAATGGTAGCCAATTGTTTTTTAAGATCCTTCACCTTCTTCTCATTGCCTTCAGTGAATTTGGACAAAATCAAACATGACTTATAGGCCTTTCCACCTTCAGATATAGAATCTTGAATATTCTTCATGCAGGTGGCTAACAGAGTTTTATCCTTAGCAATCACTTCTTTCAACCAACTAAATCTTTTTCCATCAAACTCCTTTTGTACTTTAACATGGCTGATTTTCAAGAGACTCAAAATGAGTACTTACAAAATTTATGAGCTTTTTCAGTTCACCGGAAGAGGAACCAGACGGATCCTTAACATGAGTTGGCATAAATTTCTCCAGAACTCTAGATGCAAGATTTAATAATTCACTATCCACAATGTGAGACTTCAGAATCTTCTTACTGGCCTTAGCTTGTGCAATTGATGCAACCTTCATTATCTGAATTGGAGACAAGGTGGATAGATTGATCGGGCCTTCAACCAATTCAGGATCAAATTCTTCCTATTGTTCCACTAGATATTCCTTCACTACCTCGGAAATGTCTCTTGCTTCCACTAGGATTTCCTTAACCTGAACCTTTGCTTCTTCTTCAACTTTTGATTCTACAAAAACTGTTTCTTGATTTCCTTTAGGAGCTTCAACTTCTTCATTTAGTATCTCCTTTGCTTCAGCTAAAACAACCTTAAGAGCTTCAGTCTCCATAGGTACTTCTACATTATCCACATTAGGATGAATTTGATTATCCTCAGTATCCACATTCACCTCCTCATTTACCGGATCAGATACAACATCTTCAACATTCACTTCTTCAACATTGATCTTATTTCTTGACAAAAATGCTTCCAGGATTTTCTTGGTTTCATCAGCAACGACACTAGTTTCACCAATCATAAGTTTTTTCACCCTTATTTTTCTTTTGAATTCCTTCTTGGCTTTGTCTAGGAGTGAATTCATCTCCTCAATAGACATTTCCAGACACAAGTCTGCAAGAATTCTCTTCCTCATATGCTCTTCTTTTGTCCTAGCATTTACTCTTCTTGACTCCAAAACATCATACAAACTCTTAGGTAAACCAAACATAATTTCAACAAGAACTTTGTTGAAAATATTCAAATGTTTTATTGTTGCCTCTTCAAGAATTCTTTTACCTGGTCCATCAAACATTTCATACCATTTGCAGAGGGGCTTGAGATTTCCATCCTTGACAACAACATTCTCAACTTCTTCAACTGTCATACCTGGTATGTCAGTTTTTTCCTTCTTCTTTGCCTTTTCTTCCTCACTAGAGGATTTCCTCTTCATTTCTTTCATAACTTCATCTAACTCAGTCTCTTCATCTTCTAAGATGACTTCATAGGTTTTTGTGCTTTTTTTCTTCTTCCTCTTACCGAAAGCCTTGTCTTGAGTTTGCACAAGAACTGGCTTGGTTGCAGGAGCAGATGGGGAATTCCTTGTTGATCTAGTATGAGCAGAGGATCCTACCGGACTAGAAGATTTAGTTCTTGTTGACTCTTTTCCTGCTTCAGCTTCATCTCTCTTTCTTCTAGCTTCTTTCAATTTTTCTACAGGTACGCCCATGTTTTCTGAAAACACTTCCACTTATTTCCTTTATCTTCTGACTATCTTTGGCTTTTGTAATTGATCATGGACTTGCATGCTCTTTTTTGCATAAGATCCAAACCTTTCTTCTGTCGGATCCAGAGGCATGCTCAACAAATGTTTTGCATATATTTTCAATATGTTCTCCTCGACTTCATATCCCATAGGCATAATCCATATTGTTCTGGGATCAACGGCTTCCATATGGCATTGATCAATATCTACCATGAAACAAAATGTATCTTTGTACTTCTCTACAATTGAGGTAGGTATTATTTCTCTGGCATGCATCATATTCTAAATTTTTTTGAATTACCCCTAGAGGACAGTGTTTTTGGTTTGACGGTCACTGCTTCCAAACAATATATCTCTTATTTGCACAAATACAGGCTGATTACTTTTCCAATGAACTTTCCCAACACCCGAAACCTCACTCATGAAATAAAAGAACAAACATAGCATCAAATTACCATATTTAAAAGTGTTCTTTTTGTCTTTCTTAATCTTACCTAGATTCTCCATTAGCTGACTTCTAAGCAGCTCACACAAGTCATAATCTTCATTTTCATTTATCATCTGATAGGCTGCATAAATGGCCATACCAGATACTGAATTATCCTAGCTAGAGTGGTAGACCTTGTAGCCAATGACCATTGATGCAAATTTCACATCCACTCTAGCAATGTCTTCGATTGTCATTGCCCTTCTATCAAATTATGCACCTGTTGCATCAGTAACCTTATGATTTTTTACAGATTTCAAAACTAGCAGTCCATCGGAGGAATTTAGACCCGTGACAACACTTATAGCCTCTTTCGTAATCTTGAAAGGTATATTCAACCACATGAACTTGGCATGAACTCGGCTCAAAATATATCGCACCCATTTGCTTTCCTCAAATATGGGAAATTTCAAAAACTATGTAAACTTCTTCACTTCTAGGGTTTTGTATTCCGGCTTAACAGTGAAGTCCTCTCCAATTATATGGTTGGAATACAAATTCAGCATTTGAGAGCTCCCTAACTCTTCGATATTGGCATGTATGTAAGCCCTAATGTCTTCAGTGTGCAAGACTCCATACGGTACAGACAAAAACACACCTAGGGGCTTAGTCTCAACAGACTTATAAGGATGCCATTTGAACTTTGGATGGGGTCTATCCTTGACTTCAACTACCAATAGAGTGGCCATTTTTACAATTTCACAATTTCACTAGTTTTCCAATAAATACCTTTTCGTCGGATCAGAGTTTTGATCACTGAATCTTCTTTACACTTGAATCTTGCCACAACTCAGCAAGGTTTGCTCTAGGGCTCTCCAAACTTGTTTTCTCCAAGATGCAAAGTGACAAATGAAGGATAAAAATGATTTTTTATCGTTCTCACAACTAACCCTTTTGTCACAATAAATGCTTTTACCCTATTTCATCCGGTTACCATGTTTCCATGTACTGAGACAGATAATTCCTCTGTGGATCTCCAATACTATAAAATATTTTCTCTAATTGGTTGAGCAACATCTGAAAGGCATCTATGCACTTACTGGACTTATCCACATTCTGGTGTCATTTATCGACAGGGGGTTAAGAGATTTTCTTGATAGCTCCCCCTAGGCCAAGGGCCTACAATTAATCCCTAGAGGAATAACCAGAAGAAGATTCTGGTGCTGGCACATTTCCTTCAACAAAGGGATCCTTCTTCACCCATTTCTTCTGCATTTTCCTCCTGATCACATTAATAGTGACTTTACCTTTTCCCTTAACATCCTACTGCATGTTTTGTTTTACCGGACCTCTTCTGCTCCAACAAAATTTGGCAGTGTGGCAAAATTTGTTGCAGTTGTAACACACAACATTTCTCTTTCCAAAACTACTATTCCACTGAGTTTTCCTTGCTCTGCATTGGCTAGAAATATGCCCAAGTCTATTGCATGCATAACATTTGATATCTCTATGAAAGTTGTTCATCACAATTCTGCATTCACTTGGCTTATGACCAAACTTATTACAATTAAAGCACTGACCTTGAGAATGATGGTCCACTTAGATTCATCCTACTTCTACACTGAGAAGCCATATGACCAAATTTATTACAAGAAAAACATTAACCATTGAATCTTTGAGCATTTGGTTGTCTTACCAGATTCCTTCTAGTTCCATTCATCTTATTTCCTTGCCTGAATCTCCCTTGTCAGAATTCCTTTGTCCAAATCCGAAACTTTCACCTTCCTCATATCCAAGACCTCGCTTGTCACCATCAATCCTTTGACCTTTAATCAGTTCATCAAGCTTGGCTGAGCTAGCTTTGAATTTCTCCTTGTACTCATTTGCAACAGTAAGTTCATTTATGAGAATCATCAAGCTGTTTTTCAAGCACTTCCTCATTGTTTTTAGATTGTTCCAATTCATTGTCCAATCGGCTACATTCTTCAGTTTTTTCTTTCAAGGATTTTGCAAGATTTTCTTCATTCTTCTTCCTATCTTCAATCTCCTTGGTCATTTTCATCATGATAGATTCCATCTCACACTTCAGGGCAGCATTTTCTTTGGAAAACTTTTCACATTCTTCTATTTTCTCCTTCAAGGCATGACTCAGTTGCTCATCTTCCATGGCTTTTATTCTTCTACTTAAGCTAATCACACAATTCCTTTCTTTTCTCCCTTGATTCATTGATTTTTTCTTTCAATAACCGAATGAATTTCTCTGCATTCTCAAGATTTTCCTGTAGTTCCTAGTTCTCAAATTTTGACTGGTCAAGATCATCTAGGGCCACCAAAAGTTTTTCTTGAAGACTGCTTGTATCCATTGAAAATACTTTCCAAGATCTCCCCAAGCTATTAGACTTCTTTCGAGGAACTAGCTTTGATACCAATTTTAGGAAACAAGCAACACTGAAAAGGGGGGGGTGAATCAGTGTTCTGCAAAAATTGAATTTATTATTTTGATCTCTAACCCACTTAAAACATTCAACCAAGAGAAATATGCAGAAATAAAAAGCAAACAACCACAACACTATAATACAAGGATTTTTGCATGGAAACCCTATTAGGGGAAAAACCATGGTGGATGGCCAATCCACAATATGATCTGAGTATACTCAAAAAGAAGTTTACAATATGGGAATGCACTTGCATTTAGGCTCACTGCCGAGAGCTCACTGCTCAAAATAGAAAGGCACACTACCTTACAAAGATTTGGATTAGATCCAAGAGAATGAACTGAGAGAATAACATCTAAAAATTCTTGATTAAAATTTCGGTTAGGCTCAGTAGTCGATCTTCTATCCTTTTGACTGATACTGCACTTCTGCTCTGCTTTGCTCTAACTTGCACCACAAAATCTTTAATGCACAAGTGAAATTGTGCATAAATCGCTCAATCACCCTTTTGATATTTGCAACACACATCGACACACCTTCTACATACATAAAATGATATAATTGAACATTTATATATATCTGGGACTAAGAATTTAATCACAACCAGTCGGCTCCAATAAAACTTAAGAATATTTACAATTGTCGGCTCAAATCATGAATAATATTCAATGTGCACCCACAACGGTCAGTCTCAACTAGGTTCGAACCCAAATCTAGATGATCAAGCACAAAAACATTTGAGTGAGCATCCCTCGAATATCCGCGACACTTAAAATCATCTGGGTCGGCCACAAAACACTGATGAACAAAAAGATATCCAAACGGATCTCCAAACTTGCATACAACTTGATACGAGGCACTAAGATTTTTAGAAAACATAAGACATATATTGATTAACCTCCCATAAGATCCACAACTCAAAATAATGACAAAAAATATGTATGTGAATCGACGAACGCAAAACTTTTGGATGCTTTGTTCTTCCTTGACTATCCTCAAACTGTCTATTAGTAGGAGTAAATGATGATGTGCAGATCTAATCACCGACTAGGGTTGCCATCAATGACAACACTAGAAAACGTTTGCAGTGTCTCTTGCCAACAGGGAGAACAATGAACTATTGGTTGATGAGGACTAGGGGGCGCCTCTTCTTTATCTATAGATTAAATTGTGTGTGTTTGTGTTCCCCCATGCTTGTGTTATGTGTTCCTAGATGACCCTTATCACCCTTGTAGGTGCTCGGATACAGGAGTGTTTTTATGTCGTAAAACATCCTCTATTTTTCACATCATTCTTCCTCAGTTGTGTATTGATTTTCAACAATTGGGGACGATGCAAAGTGTTGGAGGCATTTAGGCTTCCCTTCCATGTTGACCCAATTTTTTATTTTTATTTTGTCTTCACATGCCTTTATTCATATGGTTTGATATAGTAGGGGGTTGATGATAGTTCATTTATATATTATTATACTTATTTATCTATATTTATGAGAAGCTCTGACCCTGAAATATCAGATCGCCCCTATCCCTTGTTCGTGATATTATTATCTCTTCTTTCCTTGCATTTATCTTATGTGCTTGATTTGTGATGTTGTGGTGCTCATGGTTGTCCCTTGTGTGTGTGTCAACATTACCACAATTACATCTCATTATGTTTCATGGACCACAACATCACTTTTTCATTCTTGATTTTCTCTCCTTAGGATGTCATGTGCCTTTGTGTTCAGCATGCACCATCCTAATGGGGGGCTCTTATGTCACTTTGATTTTTATAAAATGCATTCGGTGGCCAACAAATCTTTTCTTGAAAATATCTTCAAAACATATTTTTCAAAAATTGCATTCCTCAACAAGGACCCCTAACGGAATACTTTTCCTTCATCATGGGTTCATAAAGAAAGAATTTGAAAAACTTTCCTACAAGGAGGGAGCACCTTCTCCTGCAGGCGAAGTTTTGACCTTCCACTTGCAAGGGGACCTTCTTCGTTTCAAATTCCTTGATGCAATGAAAATCTTTCCAATGGATTTCTTGATGTTGAATTATTTGCAAAAAATACTCTTGCACTTTCAAATAGAGTGTCCCTTGAGTGGACCCATTTTCTCTTAAAAGGGTTCTCGAGGGACCCCTTTGAAAGCTTCTCCTTCATTTTTTGACTATTTGTGTGACTGTCTACTTGCTTGTCTACCTACGTGGCTGATTTTTATTTTCTAACATGTTTTGTTTGTGGATTAACATGTTGCTTTGCAGGTGCGTCTGTGAAGCTGCTTTCCAATCTGGCTCTGCAGAGTCCCTCACACTGGGCTTCCTTTAGGAGAGGGTACCTGGGTGCACCTTCTTTGTAGGTCCAAGGACCTATGAAGCACTTACATCCTACAAGATTTTTCCATCGTTGGTTTGCGGGCCTTCAGTGCACTTTGTTCAAACCTCCTCAGGAGAGAGTACTTGTGGAGTTATTTTCCTGCCTTGTGCTTTCAAGCTCACCAGATTGTGATTTGCTTCCTCGATGGTTCAAGTATACATTTCTAAACTCTTTCGATCTACTTTACCAAACACTCATTGACACTCTTGTTCGCTAAAGTGGGGGAAACATGTATAGGAGCAAATTTGCACCTCTCTTGCAAATTCCCCTTGTACACCCTCCACCTTAGAAAAATCATTTCCGACCAAGTAATTCCACGTCCTCATTTTGTACCCCATCCACTTGCGCTTGTTTTTAGTGTCGGTGGGGGAATTTCTGTCAAGGACGCATGTGCGACATGCGAACGTCTGTGCAATGTGCTACCATCCTGACAGGATTCCTGCCTCTAGAATTTGCAGAGGGGTGATCCCACAATAATGGGTTACACTTTTTGGCCAAAATTGACATTGAAATCACCATTTTTCACTAGATCTTCACTTTCTTACACCTATAGCAGCTAAACCATTAAGAATTTGAAGATGAATCAATTGATTTGTGAGATTTTGTTTGTAGATTCTAATTATATTTTTAAAAAAAATTTAAAAAATAAATTGTGAATCCTTTTATGTAATTTTTAATAACTTATTTTTTTCTACTAAACAACATTTTTAAAAAGTGATGTTTACTTTGGACCGCATAACTTTTTTTTATAGAAATGATACAATTCTAATTTTTAAAATATAGATTTGTCACACCAATATCTAGTACATGGATATTTTTTCATAATTTTTTCTTGTATATTTTTTTTAATTAATTTTCCAAGTTAGAGTAATTATAATTTGGACATAACATTTTTGTATGCATCTGAATCAACTTATTCTTTTTTGGTTGGAATAAGGACATCAATACCTAGTGCACATGCATTTTTTAGATTTTTTTTCTCTATTTTCCTATTTTTTCATATGTGTGAAACAAAGAACTTGATGTTCATTGAAAAACCTACATTCACAACAAATAAAAAATAAATATAATAATTAAATTAAATATATTTAAAATTATACTTTTTGGAAAGCTTATAACAAGGGCTACATACTTACAAAACATAAATTTTAAATGAATTCATTTGATCACCCAAAAGGTAAATCAAAAGTGGTTTTTTATTAATTAGCATTTTGATAGGTGTAGATGAGACTCCATTATAGGTATGGTTTTAAAATAATGGGGTTCTATCCAAGGGGGTTTGATCAAACCCTCTTTAATTAAAATCATTTAAATGGAACCTTTAAAGGCTTAAATCATTATATTTTCCAAAAATATGTGATTTTAGGAAAAAATCACGATGTCCTAGAAAGTGTAACCCAATATTGTGACAACACCCAGAGGTGTTACGTTCTCCATTGGTGATGAAACATACCACCCCTGCACCTTCCTACCGACTTTGAATGACTCTTTCCCTCCCAAACCTTCTTCAAATGGCCATCTTTCACTTTCAATTCATTTTCTTCACGCTTCTTCACACATTCAAAGATATTGGCAATTATTTCATTCTAGCGTCACATTTTGCTCCATACTCTTGCTACTTGCTGCACTATTGGCTTCATGACTCCAACAATCACAACATTCTTCACATCTGCCACATAAGCTACAAGTTGGTGTCTTGTGAGACTGCTTTCGGCGTTGTTGCAGCTACGTCGACTCTACCATAGTTGTAGACTTGCATTCCTCTCTCATTTTCCTTGAGTGCCTTTAGTCGAGGGTGGTAACTCTTTCTTATTAGTACTTTGTTGTTGAATTTGAGTAGTGTAGTGCCTCTTGTAGTGTTTGGTTTCATTTCCGCTCCAACATTGTTTTATTTATCGTATTTCTACATATCTATCTATTTGGCTGTCCGTGGAGGTAGAAATACCAAAATGGGAGTTTGACTCTAGCAAACCCTTATATAGCCCCAACATCTTTCCCTCTTGCCTACGACAAACCCTTATATAGCTCAACATTTTCCCCTCTTGGCTATGTGTAGGTACGCATTCATGTGGAGCTTGTTGGCGAACTAGACCATTCATGAGTTCATTTCCACCACCTTTTTCCTTGCCACTTTCTATACCATCTTTCTAGTTATTTTTCTTATTCTGTTGTTTATCATTTTAGTTAGCACCTTACATCTTTAACGAAGCTGTTGGTACGTTTTATGTCATTTTCACTATCCTTTTGCACTTTATGTCCGTATGGATGCCAACGCATCTGTGAGATGCCAGTGCATTGCACTGTCATCCTTGTTCTACGCTGTTGTCCTCTGGCAGAGAGTTGTCTAAGGTACAATTTGGGTTCCAAAAACCCTGCTTGCTTAGTCCTAACCTAACTCTCGGGTTAGTAGAGTGACAAAAGCATTGAGAGTGCTCTTTATTCTCTATCCTTGACATTGAATGCTTGTACAACCCGAGGTAGATCGGGGCAACCTTCCACTCATGACTCTCTGTGACTTGGAGCCTTGGTGTGGTTGTTCCCCCTCCTCGACAACTAATATAATAGTAAATATGTAAGAATTAAAATAATAATATAATATTATATAATAAATAAATTAAAAAATTATACTTTGTTAAGAGGCAATGAAGCTTTATAACATGAAACCTATGCTATTTAGACAAAAATCAAATGGTCTACTTTGTCAACTTCAATCTAATAAGTGTCACTTGGAGCAAGCTCTAGAATAGGGTATGACATATATCGCAACATAATAGAAGGGAATTTTGTTAGATGTTATAGATGCTAAATGTTGAACCATTATCATGTCACTTTAATAATTAGTCTCTCCCTCTCTCCCTTTATATGAATCCTCTTCTCTTACAAGCTAAGCTTTCTAACTTCATGGACTGTGGAAAACTCATACCGACTATCTCTTCTCTCTTCTCTCTCACTAGTACAAAAAAATATATATGATTAAAAAAACTACTAAAAACTGCATATAAATGAATGAACATGATCATGTGACCATTAGTAGTTTATTGTCAGTCATTTATAACGCAACCAAACTGATGACTAAACCATTTTTAGTCATTTATTGGTTGTTTTGATTGATCAATTTGGTAGTATATTTGATCATTAATTTAATCATTGATTGCTATAAATTGGTCACTTATTTAGTCATTTTTTTATTCATTGATATATTTAGTCGTTAATTTAGTCATTGATTGTTGTTAGCTGGTCACTTATTTAGTCATTTTTATTCACTGATTTTCATCCATTGGTAGTGTATTTGGTCATTAATTTTAATCATCATTTTGATCAATTTGGTAGTTTATTCAATTGTTTTTGTTCACTGATTTTTGTCAGCTGGTAGTATATTGATACATTGTTTATTAATTGCATAATCATTATATTTAGTCATATTTATTCACTGATTTTTGTCAGTTGGTAGTATATTTAGTCAATTGGTACTTTATTTAATTGTTTTTGTTCATTGATTTCTGCCTATAAGTGTTGGAAATGAGAAAATGCTTTAATTGAGGTTTAAACATATAAAAACATAGAAAAATATAATTAATAATTCATTTGCACATAATGAAACATCTATTAAGAAGGCAAAATATTGAAATTTTATTGAGAAAACACATTCTTACAACAGATACAAGACAAAAATATGTGTCTTTGCTTTGAAAAATGTGTTACAAAGTGTGTTTCTTAGTGTTGTGACTGAGAAAACTAAGTTAGTAGACAAAAAACACCAAGATCCTTGAATAAAACATTCAAACTATTGCATAAAACAGTGGGCCAAGCTGTCTAACAACTAGTACATGATAAACATCAACTATGTCATTTTTTTCAAATGTTTTAGTGGCCACCATGTGAAGGTCCCTTCTTTTTCTTTCAAACAAACAACTCCATCTATTTTGTCTTCATAAGCAAGGGTATGTTACTTGTGACCTTTAAAATACTAACATTTGCATCTCCTGTTCTCTTCAATTTGACTCCATGTACAATAGATAGTAAGTGAATCCGCCCAATCCCTACAACAACACCATCAAACGGATCCAACACTCCAACTTTATCTCCTTCTTGGAGTTTATCAATAATTTTTTGCAAAATAAAAAATACACATTATATTGAGATATAAAACACACATTATATTATTTTTGATAGTTTTATGTAATGTCTTATGTCTTGGAACAAATAAGTTTTTGTATATACTTTTTTTATTCTGTTGAATAACAAAGAAGCAAATTTTTACTCTAAAAAAAAACTAACCCATTGTGAGGTACAAACAAATGGAGGGCAAGACTACAATTGTGCTAGACTGTACGAGTACTCCAAAAAGAGACATGGATTGGCAATGAGGTCCCCCCAGCTGAGGATCATGACATCCCCGAACACAATGCACTAATGCATTTTCAAAATCTATGTATGCACTCTATTACAACTAAGCTCTAAGCTTCCATATGTAAGTTATACATGTTCTCCCTTATTTCCATAATCTATGTATACTAGCTAATTACACTTTAATACTATTCTAACCAGCTTTTATTAAATAGGTAATGATTACCCTTATTTACATAATAAAAGAACCATTACTTACTTGAATAGTACTTACTTGCATGTGGTTTCGTAACACTCACCTCGAGTTCAACACGATTAATACTATGAATATCATGCACATGCTCTTCAAGTTCATCATCATAATCACTATCAACATTGACACAAAGTTATACAACTTTGCGGAGACCTCTATTGACAGGGCCTTTTTCTTTTCATTCTGCTTTCATATAATAGCTCTGCATGTGGTTTAATCATCATGCAAAAATTAATATAAGTCAAGTAAAGAATGCAAAAGCTATAAAATTTTTTCTAAAAGAACATTTTAAGCAAAAGAATGACAAAACATTAGGACAGATTAACTTACAACTTAAAGAATGCAAAAGCTATAAATTTTTGTCCAAAAGAAGAATGAAAAAACATTGGGGCAGATTAACTTACAATTTAAAGAATGCAAAAGCTATAGTTTTTTGTTCAAAAGAACATTTTAAGTATGAAGAATGAAAAAACATTGGGACAAATAACTGACAACTATTATACTACTTCAACTTCAACACAACTATGATGACTATGCTACACATTCTTGTCTAGTTCATCATAATCATCACAACTATTATTTTCACCAACTACATTTGTTGAATCACAAATGTGTTGGCTTCTACAAGATGTCAGCACTGTAATTTTCTTTCCTTTCATTTTTTCTCTACATTTTCTTTGCATTATTTTTCTTTCCTATAAAACAAAAAAAATATCATATTATATCTTATATACATAAAGCTCTTGCCTATAAAATTTCATTAAACACTATTAAACAACTAATATACTACTTAGTGGATTTACAACTTGCCTATTTGTCAAACCAAGACGTGATAAATATTCATTATTCTTGGTCACTTTTTCACTACGAAAGTGCTCATAATCTGTGACTAAAATTTCAACATTTTGATCACTATCATCTAATTTGCACCTTATAGTCCTTTTCCTCATTTCCTAAAGTCCAAATAAACAATAATGTATAAATCATCAACTTGAATCAGTAAAGCTTTATTGAGTTTATAAGTTGATAACTGTTGACTTTCCAATCCGTTGATAACTACAAATGGAAACTTAAAATAGAATTCAGTTTACAAATTAAAAATAAGTTGCAGTAAAAAACCAAGAAGATGTGTACAATTACAGGTATCAGACAAATTTTCCTTAGGGATATATTCACAAGAAAAGAACTCATAAAAACATAACACAAGTAGGATGAAGGAAAAACATACTCTAGTAAGGTTATGTCTTATTTGTCTCTAGTTATCCTGGGAGTTGAACCAAATAAATATATATCTAATATTAACATATATGATGATATTTTGACACCAATAAATAATTTCTAATTGTAAACCACATATCTCCTTGTTAGTTTGATTTACTTATTCTCCCCAGGTTACTGTGATTTACTTACAAGAATTTAATCCTTCCTTGAAGTAACCAGTAAATTAACCACACAAAGACAACAAATGTGTTTTGATAAACTAGATATGCCCTTGATATATTGAGTTAAATAACAAGGAAAGATCAATCTAGAGACAACAAGATAACATTCATTAATTCACTTCAACAAACAATTGAAACTAGAATTCGTCCACCAATTATAAATTCATTCTATTGATCTTCAAAAATATTTTACAATACGTTTCAAAATTTTGTCCTAACTGACATGTCAAAAAGTGTCTTTTCAGTTACCCACTTTTAACATAAATCAAAAAGTCTCAATTATCGTTGTTTACATAGGATTACATAAAAACAATGAAAGATGAGAAATAAAGAGAAATGATCAAATGTTGAATTCCACAACACTCACAAGATATGAAAGTCCATTACTCATTGTAAGGTACCCGTGATCATTCAGATCTAGAAAGGTCCTCTCTCCATGATATTATCTGCAAGGCTTGGTACTTCACTGCAAGGCCTATTCTTCTAGGGGAGCTAGATATGTCTTCTCCCATTGGTACACTGTGTAATCATGAGGCCATTTGTACTCCTAGATTTTTTGTGTGTTGGCCAAGTGACTCTTCCATCTGTTGTCTAATAACCCTTTGTCATTCGTGATGAATTTTGAGTATCCAACATCCAGTGCAATTATTCCATCCAAGGTTAAATTGAGGCTATGAAGATTTATCTCACCATCCTTCTATAAATTAGTGAGGTAGTTGGGAACAATTTGGCTAAACTCATCTATCCAATCCGTGGAGCCTTTTAGTTGATCATCATCCCTTAGTATCTTAATTTCTTGTTTCTTCATTAGTCTTTTTCAACTTCTCAATTTCTTATTTTAGCACATTTACTTGTTCAACAATGATTGCACATGTATTAGTCTGGATGGCAGGGGGATGGTATACTATTAATTTTGTGCTTTGGGAAGGACCTGCTCCCTTCAATTGCTCTTTCAATTTCACATTTTCTATGAATAACCTATTCACTTCATCATTCAAATCAGTTTGTGCTTTCTCATATTCTGTGAATCTAAGCTCCATACCTTTAATAACAACCCTAGTAAACATTGTTGAGTGCATTTTCATAGTAGTTTCCTCCAATGCTGATGTGCCTTGAAGTGACTTTACCATGGCAGTCCCTCTCATTTCTTGTACAACATCAAGCAATCTTGATTTTTCTTTTCTTTTTTACTTTGTCCAAAAGGCTAGGGTTTCATCTTTGATTGTAACTTGTGTCACTCATTCCCTCATTTGAATTGAATTTAGAAACCAATATGAGACCTTCTTGGCTTCTTATTTGATCCAGTAAGAATATATTTTTTAACTCCATCCCAGGAATAATTAGTATATTGCTTTCTAAGACCAATTTTCTTGCTTCTTGGGGGCTAATAGAAATTTCATTAATCCTCAGTTATTCAAAAGTCTGGGCAACAATCTAGTCATGTTGTGACTCCTCAGTGCCCATCTTATTAATTTGGAGTTTCTCCTCAAATTATTTCATTTTTCATCTTAATCCAAAAATACTTAAACTCGAGAGTTTGAATAAAGTCATCATCTTCAATAAATCTAAGGGCAACAATCACCCTTTCATCATGATGCACTTCTTGATCATTATTCCCATGTACATCCACTCTTTCTTCTAGTTTGTGAGCATCAATTGAAAGCTTAGGTGGTGGCTGATCAAATTCATCATCTTTAAAATTAAAAAGTACATTAGCTACCTCTTTAGTATCCCCTACTCTTTCACTTATTTCATATCCCACTAAGGGGGTTACTCCATGTGTCTTCTGCCTTTTAGGACTTGGTTTCTCAAGGGATGCTTATGATTGTATTATGGAAGTGTTTGGTAGGGGATCTATTATTACAATACCACTTGGTTTGATGGGAAACTTGGAGGGTTTTAAAGACTAACCCTCAGGTTTCTCTTGTGGTTGAACATATAATCTTTCAAAGTTGTCAATTATTAGGTTCATCCTTTTGATGGGATTCCCTTCTTCAACATAGAATCCTTGGAATCCAGTGTCCCTTTTCTTCTTCTCCTCCTCAAGCCTCTTTATGATTTCCCACTTCCTCTTCCTCTGAAAAACTTCATGAGGTGTAAGGCAATTTCTTATTACATCTTCTTCGTAATCCATTTCATGGGTAATCCCAGCTCTAGTGAGAAGTGTCTACTTTATAAAATTAATATGCCCTTCAAGATCAAAGACCCTTTCTCCTAGTGTCTTTAATGAATACCTCATATTCAAATAGCTTTGTAGTTCTTCAAGAGTGTCAAACCCTATGGATAGCTCCTCACATTTAGTTAGGTCAGAGCGGAATGTCCCCTTTTTTGTCTTTTCATAACATCTTGCTCCATCTATAACATTTGCCACATAAATTCTAAAAATGCAATTCAGATAGAAACAAATTTAGGTAAAACATGTGGGGCTTGAGGACACCCATAGACCCTTACTACTATTTAGTCTACTAAGTGTTGATGCCGATGTCACTTGCAACAACAATGCAGATAAAATCCTCACAGGAAAACCACGAAGAACCTATCTTTACTTGAAAGACTGAACCAGGGCAACCTAAGGTGTCTGTGTAATAGGAAAAGGTTGACTTAGCTTAATCCCAAGTTTTTGGTAGTCAAGTCTTGACCATACTTGGTTTGCTTCAGGGTATGCTGTGATATTGTTGTTAATCTCAAGGGGTCTATGGTTATCTCCAGTTTCATTAAGAATCATTAACATCAGATAAAAGATTTTTCAGTTCGATCATAAAATAATCTCATGAAATCAACAAATTTGCAATAATATTTCATGGAAATCCAACAATTTTGCTATCACTTAAGTAGATTTAGCTTTAAGCATTCAAAAATTTCATAGAAATGAAAGATTTTCAATAAATTTCCATTCATTCATCTATTTTTTGGAACATTTTCTAAAATTTAACATCTAATCTAAAATAAAACATCAAAATACTGAAAAATAAAAAATTTCCTATTTATTCTCCATGCATGCCCCAAGATTTAATCAAATTAAAGAAAATTGCTTTATACTTCACCAAATTTCTTCACAGCTAGGCATAAAATGGTGTGAGCTTTTAAAGAAGGGGGTTTAGTTTGGACACCGAGTAGGTTCTATATGCACCCTTAAACAATACAACACACAATCTTGTTCAACTGAACTAAAAAACCAACTACCAAAATACATGAGATAGGTAGCTATCAAATTGGCTTCGATATTGATTAAGTTTTATGTGCATACAAGTTTTCAGACCGGAATGATTCAAAAAGTAGGAAAAAGGAACAAAAATTAGAGAAGTTTTGGCTCTTCTGACATCCACAAATTTTGAACTTAAAAATAAAAGTAAATAAATAAATGACCTTTTATAGGAAAAAGGCCTCAAGAGTTCAAACTTAAAAGTCTATCAAGAGAATCAAAAAATAGCAAATTAAAATGTAGCACGTGGCATATGCCAGTTGTCATCATAATTTTCTAGACAAAGTAAAAGCTTTGACTTCTTCAACAACAACCTTCAACTTCAAACTCCGGTACAAAACACTTTGCATAAAACAAGGCTATCAACATTCCTTAGAATATTGGATGGGAAACTTCTACGGGGCCTAGGAACAACCTACAAAATCAATTTCAAAAATATGTCCTTACAAAACTTCCAGTATCCGATATTCCACTAGTACACAAACAACAATATATGACTAAATAAACTACTAAAAATTGCATATAAATGACTAACTTTAGTCACGTGACTATTAGTGGTTTATTTGTAGTCATTTATAACACCACTAAATTTATGACTAAACAATTTTAGTCATTTATTTAGTCATTGATTTGGTCATTGATTTAGTCATTTATTTAGTCATTAATTTTAGTCATTTGACTATTTTTGTGGTTTATTTGTAGTCATTTATAACACCACCAAATTTATGACTAAACTATTTTAGTCATTTATTTAGTCACTGATTTGGTCATTGATTTAATCGTTAATTTAGTGATTTATTTAGTCATGGTAGTGATTTATTTAGTCATATATTTAGTCATTAATTTAGTCATTGATTGTTGTTAACTAGTCATTTATTTAGTCATGGTAGTCATATATTTAGTCATTAAGTCATATATTTAGTCATTAATTTAGTCATATATTTAGTCATATATTTAGTCATTAATTTAGTTTTAGTCATATATTTAGTCATTACAAATCAAATCTAACTTAATTAATCCTCACAAATTTATGCATATAAACTTCAAGTATCATAGATATTCAAATGTTAAAAAACACCATGAAATGAAGACTAAAATGCTTGAACAAATATGATTGATCAGAGACAAGCTCAAACAGATTACAAATCAAGAGGAGCCACAACACAGTATTTATGAGTGGAGAAAAAACCACTCTGAAAATTTACTTCATTAAGCCTCATTGGCAAATCAAAATCTCATTGGTTACATTCAATGTCTCAATGACACTGTACAACTTACAAACACTATATAAACAAAATACTCCTATTTTCATATACTTATACTATTTTCCCCTTAACTACAGTCCTTTTGGAAGGGCAGCGACCTCCTATAGGGGCTTGACCCATTTAATCTCCTTGCAAATCCATAGCTTTCCCACCGCTATTGGTTTCGACTCCTCCAAAATCTTCCTCGCTGGTATTCATGACCTTTCACTTCTCCAATTTGGAGTTGCAGCCTGAAAATAAGGTTTCAAAATTTGCACATCAAAAACTCAGAAAAGTCAAATAATACAGAGGATAAAATTCAAACATTTTATTTTAATTTTCCAACTATGGCACCCTAAACTTAGGTGCTAGATATAGTGAATGTATCAGAATTAGATATAACATCCATCAAAAGCATATTTGGAAGTAGATTTTTATCAGATATTGTAGTTGCAAGTTCCACTAATTATAATAAAGATAAATAGTTTTACCTTTCTACATCAGCTAATGCAATTTTGATAACTTTTAGAGGATCGACAATGCTAGCCTTTATCATATCAAATACTCACCTGCAAGTTGCAACACAACATTAAACTTATTAATTAGAATCAACATCTAAGAAAGAAAAAGAAACTTCAAACATTATCAATTTAGTAAAAAAATCATCAATTTCAAATATCAAAGTATCCAATGCTTCACTCTCTACATCCTCTGCTACAATCAAAAGAGGCCTTTGTTTCTGTGATAAATGCAACAAGAAATTATATTATTTGTCAAAACTTATCACTATGTACTTATGAACTCAATATCATTTAAATTGTCAAACTAATCGACATGACTACCTAATTTCTTTCTATCACATATACTTTGGGTATGCAAGATCATTGAGAATCCCAATTATTGAACTAAGAAATTCAGCAACGCAACAAAATTATATCTTAAGTAAAATGTAAATCAAATCAACATTACATGTCTCAGCTTATCAATTGATCTCAAATTGTATAAACACCTTTTTCATATAGCTTAAGGACATCTACAATAGATATGCACAAAATGAATTTGGTGGAAATACTTTAAAAACTTTCAAGCGAATACAATTTGCAGGTGTAAAGCCAAATTCCACAACCATTGCCAACATCCTCCCTGCTTGTGCCAAAATGGGAGCTTTGAAACAAGATATGAATATCCATCAATGCATAGACAATACATCCCTATAAGAAATATTATGCTGCCTCAATTAAATATTATTACATAGTATTCTATTGAGGGCAATTTACTTTATCGGGGGGACTTTACTTTATCAGGGGGACTTTTGTTTAGAAAACCTAGATCACCAGCATATTAGCTCATGTGAGAGGTCAATAACCCACTATTAAGCCTACACATGGCACATGCATGCACAAAATAACAAATAAAAATAAAGATCATGCATCACAATAAGTATAAGAAAAAAAAATGTTAAAAGAGTTTTGTTAGGACTAAAAAAAATAATCCCACATATTTTCATTAACATCTATTCATTTATCTCCTAGTCCTTACAAAATCTCACCAGACTCAATTTCATGATCTAGACAAATTATTGAGGTTCATGTAAAAAATCCATTTTGGTAACCAACATACCCAAATAATCACATTCATGAAATCCATTAAAGTCCTTTGATACCATCAGGCTAACAATACTCTGTCGGTGGAACTCCCATCACCACCCCATTGATGGCCCGATAGGGGCAATTCATATACTTACATCGGTGTAATATCCTTCCATTGCCGTAGCTCTGATGGATCGGCAGAATGAATGATGAAGCTCCCTTGATAGCCCGATATAATCATGGGGTATCAAAGTCTAACACTTATCGATGAAGCTAGGATGCATCGGGGTAACATTGTTTGATGTCTTACCAATAGACCGAAAGAAAAACACTTATCGGTGAAGAAGGTGGCCATCTGTGGAAAACGGACCAAGGTCCCAACGATATAGCGATGAATGATTACTACTAGCTGATGTGGTGTCAAAAGCATCATCGAGATATTTAACATAAATGCTCTCCCCGATGACAAGAATGAAGCAGGTGGTATATTAATGATCCAACACAGAGGTGAATTGCACCACGAATTAATCATACAATTTGCAGAAACCAGAAAGGCTACGCTAAGGGCAGAAGTAGAAAGGATAGAACTCAAAGCTCTCATGCAGTGAAGCCAGGAGAAGCAAAAATTTATGTAAGTACTCCACTCTTAGCTAGAAAGTTGCAATTTTTTAGGGTTTGCAATGGAAGAAAATGTGGAAAAACCTAAGGCAAAGAAAAAAAATTGAAAAGAGGAATTTAAACCAAGACTTGATAGATCAGTGTCCAGGGTTAGGGCCAAGAACCAGAAGAAGTGTTCAAGCAAGTAAATTGTTAGATAAACATAGGGTTCTTGGGGATGTTTGGACGCCACACCGGGGCTATGAGCTTTTTATGTATCACTACAAAAAACAATTCAAATTTCAACCAGTCTGTAACCCATGGAGACTGAACTTAGGAAGACTTGTGGTGCCAAACATGTTCATTAATGTAGAATTGGTGAAAGCTCTGGCCAATCGGTATAATGCCAAGAAAAGAACTATCCAATCACCAAATGGGGCTGATATGCTTGTTATCTCCCAAGACCTGATCTCTAATGTATTTCAATTAGAAGGTCCCATGAGCTTTCCATTCGCCATTAGATACTTTTTGACAGAATATCGTTGCATGGATACTAGTTACAAGAGATGGAAGCTAGCTTTGCACAAACCTAAGAATGAGCAAGGTCAACTCAGAAAATTTTTGAGCAATGAAAACCCTCCATTTCATATAGATTTGTTTGAAGAATACTTCCAATATACCTACTACTTATCTAGTCAAGTCTTGGGAATTGAGGTTCCACCACTTATGTCTATTGCACTGATGGTTCTAGCAGTTGATATAAAAAGCAAAGATGTTAGGTCATTCGACTATGCAAACTATTTGGCGAATGCCCTAAATCAAGGGCTTGAAAGAATAAAAAACAACAACGATTGCATAGATTTCAAACACTATTCTTTGTTAATGTATTTACTTTTATATTAGGGACATGCTAGAAATGTGTGGGGTAAAGAATTAAGAATCAAAGACACAAATAAAGATGGAAACTTTAAACCTATATAGATGTGGACTGCACTATGGGATAATCGATGTGAGAGGTCTCACTATTTATATTTTGAAGAATATTTTGTTAAACCACTAATGAAGTTGCTAGGCTATTCATATTATCACATTTTATCCCCTAAGGTGCAGTTTTTGAGACCAAAGGAAAAAATCCCAAGAGGCAAGGTGAACCATAATTGGGGAGACTGGTATGCCTTCTCCGATTGCACAGTAATAAGGGTTTATGGATTTGAAGGGATTCCACATTTGCTACCCCGAGTGGTTCCTAACAAAGTTGCTTATTTGGAAATAGTACAACAATTAGCAAGGTTTGAGACTAAACATCTCAAGAGTCATAATAAACAATCACTCTTTCCTAGCACTCTTTGTTTTGGAGATTTCACAATATGTGCCATTGAAGGATATGAAGAAATTGATGCTAAATTAGCTCATTACAACCTTCCTCTTGGGTATTAAAGAAAGAAATTTGATGTAGAGGGATTTATTCATCAAGCAAGATTAACTAAAAAATTTTTAGGGTATGAGCATTGGTTTGCACTTGATGATGTGATCAAGAATTGAGATGAAGCTTCCACTGGTGAGAGAATGGCTTCATATAATAAAGTTGTGCTTGCAAAGGAATGGAAGAGAAAGAATGTCCCATCATATAAGAAGCATTTGCTGATATACAAGATCCCTTGGCTAGGATTGAGCAGCTTATTGCTCATATGAATGAAATAGTAAAAGATGTGCCCTCATACATTTTTGATACATCTCATATGAGTTACACAGGAATACAGGTGAGGATGTGGAACCTTTGGATCACATACCCCCACAACCCACCCTTGATGTATGTTTCTCCACTAACAACAGTGAAGAGGAAGGAAGTGACGAGGAGAGTGATGGAGAGGAGCAACCGGTGGAACAAATAAAGGCCCCTATGATTACACAATATGAGCCCCCTCAGGAACTTGTAAAATTTGAAACATTAGATGAGTTATTTGATGACATTAGGTTCAAGGCTGGTCATGAATTCATTTCTGATAATGATTTTGTTAAAACTCCTCAGTTCAAATCATTTGTCTATTAGTATAAGGGGAAGAAAATAAGACAAAAGAAGCAAGACATTATTCTTGAAAAGGAAGCTGATGCCTTAGAAGAATTGAAAAAGAAAGTTGAAAGGGAAATGCAATCCATCACTCTTGAAAGAGGTAGATAATTACTTCACGAGGTTGGGGTACTACTTCTACCAAGATGGGACATGAGCTTAGCAATTGTGTTCGACAGTTTCAAAAAAAGAGGGGATACAACAATGAACTTATCAAAGGAAGCTAGTGATAAGATATATTCAGGGTCTAGATACAATCCAGATGAGGATGCCTTGCTTATTTGGTCACTATACCCTCATTAGAAGAGGCCGACAGTGATTGAAAATCCTAATCAAGTATTGGGACAACTTTTGGTCAAAAGAGTTGTAGACACT
This sequence comes from Sequoia sempervirens, assembly GCA_007258455.2. Lineage (NCBI taxonomy): Eukaryota > Viridiplantae > Streptophyta > Pinopsida > Cupressales > Cupressaceae > Sequoia > Sequoia sempervirens. The sequence goes on along the minus strand of VDFB02193867.1, from coordinate 6,435,833 downwards.
AATCCCTTAGAAACTATAGAGTTGAATGTCAATGTGGCAAAATTCACTAGAGCACAAATTGAAAAATTGGTCAAAGAGAATGACAAATTGAAAAAGCAGATATCACATCAAATGGAGAAGTCATCTTCCTCTTCTGCTCCAGAATTGTACGCTCCATGGATCAAAAAGGATAAGAGAGTGTTAAATGCATTAGCTGATGCAGCCTATTGGAAAAAATCCCATTTGAAAGCCCAAGAAAAGTGTAAAACACTGGAAAAGGAGGTGAAAATCATTAAGTACAATGTTGCATCTGAGATAATCAAAGAGAGGTTAAATAAGCTGATAAAGCAAGCTGATGATTATTGGGGTGTATTTAAGCAAAAAAAATTAGCACTAGAGGAGAATGTACGGTTACAAGGAAGAATGATTGATAAAAAGAAAGAACTTCTAGGTAAACAGATCCTGAAAGACCAAACACTGCAAAGATATAATGACTTGGTGAGATCCCACAACCAATATCAAGAAAGACTCAAAGAAGACCTCGATTTTTTTAATTTGGTTCCTATACTCCATGATGATACAGGGAATCTTTGAGAAAGGGATGATTGGAAAGCATAATTTACAGAGTTTCTAACAATTGCATTGCAGGAGATCAACGATGAGGATATGGTCTTGCAGAATACTCATAAACAAATTGAGAAATTCATGCACATAGAGTATGATATGAAGGTGGTCATATCCAATGCTGACACTCATGCAGAACAGGGGTACATTGATCACCTCTCAGCTTTCAATCTGTTTATAAATTGGGTAGTGGATAATCCGAGCACAACTAAGCAACAGTCAAAATTGGTCAGTGGTAATGATGTGGACCCTATCATACAGTAAAAGCTTTGAATAGGTCTTAGATGACCACATGATTTTACTCAGAGATTAACGGATTGGTACACATTTTTATGATTGTGTTAGTTTCTTAAATTAAGTTCAAAATCATGTTTTGTTATCAAGAGTCGTGTCTTTTGGTCTGAAGCTTGTTTCTCTCATGCATATAAGAGAGACCAAGACCAAAAGAAGGATATAAGAGAAGATAGTAGGCGAATAGGGATAGATAGACAACAAAAAGCTTCCATAATGTTTCCATTTCAAAAGACTATGTTGCAGATATAATTTTGAGGAAATCAATGAAAGATCTTTGATTCTATGGCTTTATATTGTTATGAATTGTTTGTTGAAAATATTCAATTATCTAGTTGTCTCCAGTTTAATATTTCCTTATTATTTAAATTGGTATATCAAGTATATATTCAATTTATCAATGCACATTTTTTGTTCAATGGAGGAGCATCTATTTTCCTCAGACATGCAAAATTTGTCATGTTGCACTATATTTAGCAATTCTGCAAAACTTGACAAAAATGACCTACAACAACTTTTGATAGTTTGCAATTTTACAACTTTTTTGCAACTTTGTCTCTTTTACCCAATTGACTCTAAAATCATCCTAATTCATAGTGAATGGTCTCACAAGACCTAATTAACATAAAATGACCTCCTCAAATGCTAAAATGACCTACTAAGATGTAATGGCCTTCAAATTTGAAAATGGAAGCTTAGGTGCTCCTACACCAACATGTATGCTAAATGTGGGATCATAGACAAGGCACTTGAAGTGTTAAACAAAATGCCTCAAATAAATTTGGTCTCATGGACTACAACAATTGTAGGATATACACAAATTAGATATGTTGAAAAGGCTTTAGAAACTTTAAAGCAAATGCAATTTGCAGGTTGTTCCAAAACAACCTATGCTAAATTTGGGATATGTTTTAGAAGTCATTAAAGGGTATCTGAAAATGGTTTTATATCTTGTCTACAATGCTTGAGGATTGAAGGAATTGAGAGATTGAAGCCTATTTTTTGTGAAATTTGTCTAAGTGAGGTTGAATGGTTCTCCCGATTACTATCAAGCTCCATGTTGGAGATGCCCATGCTAACAATAGAGACCTTTTTGGCATATCAATATATGGATATTGAACCCACCATGCCGGTCTACCAAGATTATGATACCATTATCCAATCATCAAACAAATAAGATCAAATCACTTAAATGAAATATAACCTCGACCTATAACAAGTCAATGAAAGAATATAATAGAAAGGTGAAGGCAGAGGAAAAGTTCTTGGCCTTCACATAAATTTGATGAACCAATTTTCCATTAACACAACTCAAGAACTCAACCAAGGTAGAAAAGAATTAAAAATCCAATGGGGGCAAGGAACCAATGCTTTGGAAAAGGATTTAGCCAACCACATAATAGGTGGGAGCACATTTTACTAGATAAAACTTATGCAAAATAAGGTGGGGGCAGTCAGTTCCATTTTCTGTAATGTGGTAAGAGTCATACAGGTAACGCTATGTCAGGCTGGGGAACTCTTCTTGGAGGTTCTAAACGATTTGCCTCTTTTTTATAAGACTGTGTTGGCAGTGCCACCTAGATCATAGTTGCTTGGTGGGATTCCAAACCCAGACAATGAGATGAAGTTGTGGAAATCTCATAGAGAGAAGCTACAAGCTGCCATGATGATTTTGCTGAGCGAATTTATATCAAAGTCTTGCTTAGCATGGCTTAAGACATGTCAAAATGATATTCTCTCTACAGACAGGCTTGGGGGAAAGTATTTGCTTGATCTTGTGAAAGGTGGCAAGGAACTTGCAGAGAATGAGACATTGATCAGAGAAACATTGGACAGTCTGGATGCTTTTGAAGGGAGCTTGGAGTGGCTAAAAATAGTTTTTGGTTCAAATGTTGAGTTTCCATGGAAATGCGTGTGTGAGATTTTTTTGAAGAACTCAAAGAGTCTGTGGGATGAACTTTTTGAAAGCCTGTTTGTTAGTAGGATGAAACAAATAATAGCTGATGGATTTGGTGATATATGTGATAGAGTTAAGGTTGGTAAATGCCTTGAAGTTATATCTCTGGCAAGTTACAAAGATGTTGAAACCCATTTTCACAAATTAATTACAAGTGAGGGTTGGCTTGTTAGGAGAGGGGACCTAAAAAGTGTCAATTTACCTAGGTTGAGTTTTAGATTTATGATGACAAATGATGAAGATTGGTTTGGTCACCTTAATGCTTATTTTGGAACTGAGGTTAGTCAAATAAAAGATACCATAGATGAGGGGTCCAAGAATATTCTAGAAGACCTCCTAAGTTTTCTTCATGCACATAAATCTCCTTCAAGGATAAATGATTTAGCACCTTATTCTCAAGAGCAATGCTTCCATTTTATCTCAAAATTGATTGTTGATATTGAAGAACATCTTGCACATCTTTCAGAAGCTCTCTATCAAGAAATGAAAAATGAGGAGATGCTAGAAAAAATGAACAAGGAGACACTAGAACTGACAGTTATAGTGGAAAGGGCACTTTTCTTAAGAAGGATTTTAGTTGCTCTCTGTTTTCATTCAACTTCCCTTCCACTAGTTCTTGGTTCATTTCAACTCTAGTTTGTTGAGAACAAAGCTTTAGTTTGAGGGAAAGGATCTTCGACTTTCAGATATTCTAGTACTGATTTTGATTACCCTCTTCTAGATAGTTCTGGAAGACAAATACTAATGAGAGGGGTTGGTTTGAAGCCTGAATCACAAGATAAAAATAATAGCACCAAATTGAATAAACTGAGAAGAACTATGCACAATCTTTGTATCAGAGCTCATAGCATGTGGATATTGTGGATAACTGAAGAGCTTTCAGGAATTCTCACAAGAGATCTAAGGGAGGATGATTCTTTATCCATGCAAACTCCTTTGAAGGCTTGTATTCTCATTTGCATTGCATATTTTGTTTGCTGTGGCTTATGGAGTTGGTTTCATTTCCACGATTCATCTAATCATTGATCTCTTCTTGCAGTTTTCATGAGATTTCTTCTAGTTCTAATTTAAGTCATCATAGTTTATATCTGGATATATTAATAACCAAATGAGAATAAAGCATCTAGAGTAAAGAGCTACATTTGATTCTTTCAGTCGCTTCAAACTCTTTATTGCCTAATAAATGGAAAAGACTAATATGTGCCATTTCAACCCTTCCAGTCCATATTAATCATGGAGATGTAATCTGTAAGTATGTAGAAAAGTATCAAAGGGGAGCTAAAAAGTTAGAGATTTTCATAGGGCCTATGAATCAGCTCTTGTTGTTTTTATATGAAAATATTGTTGTTTGTTTTCTATTTATAATATCTATTGGCATCATTTGGGAACTCCTATTTTTGGGAATTCAGTAAGAGTTCTCAAACAAAGTAGGATGACATCTACTGTACAACTGAACATTTAAATGGAATTTGAAGCATGATTTTATTTACTTTTTAATTTTCTTCCTTAAGGTAGCCTCATAAAATTCCCTCTTCTGATTGTATATCAAATTGCCTACTGCTTCTTTTCTTTTACTGCTGCAAGTCACAATTTTAATGTTGTATGCTTGCTTTGTCTCTTGTAGTTTTTTGTTCCATGATTTCAAGGCTTACCATTTATTAGTCAGTGATTTGTAGGGTTGGGAAGAAATTGAATTGAAACAAGAGCATGAGGGTGGAGGTCAACTAAAGTTAAGGTTGGTAAATGCCTTGAAGCCATAGTTACATCTCTGGCAAGTTACAAAGATGTTGAAAACCAAATCATGATGATCAAAAAAGAAATCCTAATCTTCTAAGTACACTTGTATTCATGTTGGGCTGTTTTAAACAAGATTTGATTGAGTTTGAAACACCCATTCAGCTCTATTTGGTTCCAAACAAAATTTTCCATATCATCTAAAACAAAACCCCTGAACTCCATCTGCTTCATTTTGACAGAAATGGCTAGAAGACTTCACACACCAAGGGTTTTATCGGTCGGACGTGTCTTTTGGTTCCAGCGATGCATCGATGGTTTTGTTTTTTTCATCGGCGTGAGGATCTTCTATCGGCGGGACGAGGTCTCCTATTCCTACGATGGTCTGATGGGGATGTCGTCGATGGAACAGTTATGTTTTTTCATCGGCATGAGGATCTTCTATCGATAGGACGAGGTCTCCTATTCCCGCGATGGTCCGATGGGGATGTCATCGGTGGGGACATCCCCATCAGAACATCGCGGGAATAGGAGACCTCGTCCTGCTGATAGAAGATCCTCACGCTGATGAAAAAAAAGAACCATTGACGTATCGCTGGAACTAGAAGAAACGTCTGACCGATAGACCGATAAGGTGGGGGTAGTCAGTTCCATTTTCTGTAATGTGGTAAGAGTCATACAAATAACGCTATGTCAGGCTGGGGAACACTTCTTGGAGGTTCTAAACAATTTTCCTCTTTTTTATAAGACTATGTTGGCAGTGCCACCTAAATCATAGTTGTTTGGTGGGATTCCAAACCCAGACAATGAGGTGCAATTGTGGAAATCTCATAGAGAGAAGCTACAAGCTACCATGATGATTTTTCTGAGTGAATTTATATCAGAGTCTTGCTTAGCGTGGCTTAAGACATGTGTAGATGATATTCTCTCTATAGATAGGCTTGGGGGAAAGTATTTGCTTGATCTTGTGAAAAGTGGCAAGGAACTTGCAGAGAATGAGACATTGATCAGAGAAACATTGGACAGTTTGGATGCATTTGAAGGGAGCTTGGAGTGGCTAAAAATGGTTTTTGGTTCAAATGTTGAGTTTCCATGGCAATGTGTGTGTGAGATTGTTTTGAAGCACTCAAAGAGTCAGTGGGATGAACTTTTTGAAAGCCTATTTTTTAGTAGGATGAAACAAATAATAGCTGATGGATTTGCAGATTTGCATGAGAGAGTTAAGGTTAGTAAATGCCTTGAAGCCACAGTTACATCTCTGGCAAGTTACAAAGATGTTGAAACGCATTTGCACAAATTAACTACTAGTGAGGGCTGGCTTGTCAAGAGAGGGAACCTAAAAAGTGTCAATTTACCTAGGTTGAGTTTTAGATTTATGATGACAAATGATGAAGATTGGTTTGGTCACCTTAACACTTATTTTGGAACTGAGGTTAGTCAAATAAAAGATACCATAGATGAGGGGTCCAAGAATATTCTGGAAGACCTCCTAAGTTCTCTTCATGCACATAAATCTCCTTCAAGGATAAATGATTTAGCACCTTATTTGCAAGAGCGATGCTTCCATTTTATCTCAACATTGATTGTTGAGATTGAAGAACATCTTGCATATCTTTCAAAAGCTCTCTATCAAGAAATGAAAAATGAGGAGATGCTAGAAAAAATGAACAAGGAGACACTAGAACCAAAAATTATAGTGGAAAGGGCACTTTTCTTAGGAAGGCTTTTAGTTGCTCTTAGTTTTCATTCAACTTCCCTTCCACTAGTTCTTGACTTGTCTCAACTCTAGCTTGTCGAGAACAAAGCTTCAGTTTGAGGGAAAGGATCTTCAACTTTTAGATACTCTAGTACTGATTTTGATTACCCTCTTCTAGACAGTTCTGGAAGACAAATACTAATGAGAGGGGTTGGTTTGAAGCCTAAATCATAGGATAAAAATAATAGCACCAAATTGAATAAACTGAGAAGAACTATGCACAATATTTGTATCAAAGCTCATAGCATGTGGATATTGTGGATAACTGAAGAGATTTTAGGCATTCTCACAAGAGATCTAAGGGAGGATGATTCTTTATCCATGCAAACTCCTTTGAAGGCTTGTATTCTCATTTGCATTGCATATTCTGTTTGCTGTGGCTTATGGAATTGGTTTCATTTCCATGATTCATCTAATCATTGATCTCTTCTTGCAGTTTTCATGAGATTTCTTCTAGTTTCGATTTAAGTCATCATGGTTTATATCTGGATATATTAATAACCGAATGAGAATAAAGCATCTAGAGTAAAGAGCCACATTTGATTCTTTCAGTCACTTCAAACTCTTTATTGCCTAATAAATGGAAAGACTAACATGTGCCCTTTCAACCCTTCCAGTCCATATTAATCATGGAGATGTAATATGTAAGTATGCAAAAAAGTATCAAAGGGGAGCCAAAAAGTTAGAGATTTTCATATGGCCTATGAATTAGATCTTGTTGTTTTTATATGAAAATATTGTTGTTTGTTTTCTATTTATAATATCTATTGGCATCATTTGGGAACTCCTATTTTTGGGAATTTAGTAAGAGTTCTCAAACAAAGTAGGATGACATCTACTATACAATTGAACATTTAAATGGAATTTGAAGTATGATTTTATTTAATTTTTAATTTTCTTCCTTAAGGTAGCCTCATACAATTCCCTTTTCTGATTGTATATCAAACTCACTACTGCTTCTTTTCTTTTACTGCTGCAAGTCACAATTTTAATGTTGTATGCTTGCTTCGTCTCTTGTAGTTTTTTGTTCCATGATTTCAAGGCTTAGCATTTATTAGTTCGTGATTTGTAGGGTTGGGAAGAAACTAAATTGAAACAAGAGCATGAGGGTGGAGGTCAACTAGAGTTAAGGTTGGTAAATTCCTTGAATCCATAGTTACATCTTTGGCAATTTATAAAGATGTTGAAACCCATTTGCACAAATTAACTACTAGTAAGGGTTGGCTTGTCAAGAGAGCGGACCTAAAAAGTGTCAATTTACCTGGGTTGAGTTTTAGATTTATGATGACAAATGATGAAGACTAGTTTGGTTGCCTTAATGCTTATTTTGGAACCGAGGTTAGTCAAATAAAAGATACCATAGATGAGGGGTCCAAGAATATTCTGGAAGACCTTCTAAGTTCTCTTTATGCACATAAATATCCTTCAAGGATAAATGATTTAGCACCTTATTTGCAAGAAAAATGCTTCCATTTTATCTCAACATTAATTGTTGAGATTGAAGAACATCTTGCACATCTTTCAGAAGCTCTCTATCAAGAAAAGAAAAATGAGGAGATGCCAAAAAAAATGAACAAGGAGACACTAGAACCATCAGTTATAGTGGAAAGGGCACTTTTCTTAGGAAGGCTTTTAGTTGCTCTCAGTTTTCATTCAACTTCCCTTCCACTAGTTCTTGGCTTGTCTCAACTTTGGTTTGTCAAGAAAAAAGCTTCAGTTTGAGGGAAAGGATCTTTGACTTTCAGATATTCCAGTACTGATTTTGATTACCCTCTTCTAGACAGTTCTGGAAGACAAATACTAATGAGAGGGGTTGGTTCGAAGCCTAAATAATAGGATAAAAATAATAGCACCAAATTGAATAAACTTTGAAGAACTATGCACAATCTTTGTATCAGAGCTCATAGCATGTGGATATTGTGCATAACTGAAGAGTTTTTAGGCATTCTCACAAGAGATCTAAGGGAGGGTGATTCTTTATCCTTGACAACTCCTTTGAAGGCCTATATTCTCATTTGCATTGCATATTTTGTTTGTTGTGGCTTATGGAGTTGGTTTCATTTCCATGATTCATCTAATCACTGATCTCTTCTTGTAGTTTTCATGAGATTTCTTCTAGTTCTGATTTAAGTCATCATGGTTTATATCTGGATATATTAATAACTGAATGAGAATAAAGCATCTAGATTAAAGAGCTACATTCGATTCATTCAGTCACTTCAAACTCTTTATTTCCCAATAAATGGAAAAGACTAACATGTGCCGTTTCAACCCTTCTAGTCCATATTAATCATGGAGATGTAATTTGTAAGTATGTAGAAAAGTATCAAAGGGGAGCCAAAATGGTAGAGATTTTCATAGGGCATATGAATCAGCTCTTGTTATTTTTATATGAAAATATTGTTGTTTTTTTTCTATTTATAATATCTATTGGAATCATTTGGGAACTCCTATTTTTGGGAATTTAGTAAGAGTTCTCAAACAAAGTAGGATGACATCTACTGTACAACTGAACTACTGTTCCACTACATTGTAAACGTTAAACCCCTACCATCCTTGTACTCCTTTCATTGTACTCTACATAGTTGATAAAAGAGCCACTTTTCACTTTATTATTGTTCATCCTTTTTCTTTACGTGCTACTCTATTTTTCACACTCAACTTCAAAAGTGATTTGCATGCCCCCTCAAAAAGTGGAAGCTAATTTTAAGAGTTCAAATTCTAAAATTTGTATAGACAACTCAATCTACATGTCCCTTAATATCATTTTTATAGATAAAAGTACGTTCTCCTATGAACTATGCAATTTGATAGTGGAAACTTTGAAAAGAAAAGATCACTTTTAACATCTCATAACATAAAATAAAAGAATAAACAGACCTCGATTCCAAGTTCTCTATATAAATCCTTAACTTTTGCAACACAAGATGGATCTACTTTTCCATAATTAGCCTAAAAAAGAACATAATCACTATTAGTCAACAAGCATCTAGTAAAATTATTAAAAAGAATGGATCATATGGATCATATGGCCTGACCACGTACAGATTTGAAAAGTAAAATTAACTGAAACCATGGAAAGTGACTTACCGCAAGATTTTGCACAAATCGTGTCCAATGCAGAAAAATGGGCAAAGGTTGCAATCCAAAATCAGGCATTGCTTTACTTCTTCATTTTGGCAGGCTACCTTGAAAATAAGGTTTCAACTGACTGCTGCATTTTGGCAGGCTACATTGAAAATAAGGTTTTCACCAAGGTTTTAGAGTATGCTTATTAAAATGAAAATTATGCTAATAAAAAAAAAATTGGTCCTTTTTCCTCTTAGATTATTTGGTTGCTTATTCTTATCTTTTGTTTTTCTCTCCCTTTTGCTTATTTTTTTGTTTTTCAAGGTTTTTGGGTTTTAGTTTTTTAGGTTCTCTTATGGTTTTCATTAATTTTTATAATTTGGTGGTTTTTTCGTCAATTTAGAAGAAACTTTGGTGTTCATATGATGACACCACAAAACAAAATATTTATTCCACAACAAAAATATTTATTAATAATTTTATTTGTAATATTTTATTATTAATTATGGTGGGCTATGATTGAAAATAAGGTCTTGACGAAGGTTTTAGAGTATGTTTATTAAAATGAAAATTATGGCCAAGATTTTAATAATGAGCACATTTATTTAGTCATTTTTGTTTGTCTAATATTAGTCATTTATTTAGTCATTTTTATTTGTCTGATATTAGTCATTTAGTTGTGATTTTACCCAATGACCAAATTAGTCACTTATAAATGACCAAATTAGTCATTTATTTTCCAAATACTACTAGTGTTAGTCACATGACTAAAATTTTTAGTCATGTAGTCATTTATTTGCCAAATTCTACTAGTGTTCGGTACTTTCGTATATCACTTAGAGCTCTGGTTCAAGTAACCTTTCTTCATTTTTCATTAGCTGATACTCTCAAAAAGCATTTAATATTTGATGCATGTGCTCTTTTGAAATTCCTTGAATTTATTTCCAACTAAACTTGAGCCTGGTATAATCTTATGATATCTGGAGTATGTTGACATTCCTTTGCATTTTCTCTATTTCATATTTGACTATAGTGTTTCTGCAATGTATGATCTCATCAATGACTTCCCGAGTTAACAACATAATAGGGTCTTTATTTATTCTCTTAAGCCATTCCTTGAAATATTTTGATTCTTTACCCTCCTATCCTAGTGTCCAGGGATCACAATCTTGACGTGCTAACACTTCAATGAAATCTTGATCTTTATCAATCAACTTACTGCATTTCTTGGTGACCTTTTCAAATCCTTCTATACATTGTATTAAAGTGTCACCTTCCCAACTTAACTGTTTCTTCCATTTTTCACATAATGGAACTTCTTTTTATGAAATTATCCTTTCTCTCATCAATTCTTGGACATCTGTTTGAATGAGAGTTTCTACATTTCACCTCTCTACATCAACCTGTTCCTGGTGAAATCTATATTCTCCTTCCAATTTTCTGGATTTTTCAAACCAACGATGTGCTTCCTTGTATTTCCCAATTGCATCTGTAATGAGTTATTCTCCTCACCTTACCCAATATTCAATCCATTATTCAAATACATTCATCCTATGGAAAATTGCTGCAATGGCATCAACATGTTCTTGTGACATAAGTACTGGATTTTGAGGCAATTCGGTCTATGCCTAACCAAACTGGGTTAATAATTTTATAAAATTCTCTAGGCTAGTAACCCATTCTTTCAACTCTCTTTTCTTCTGTTTAATTTTATGTACCCTGGCAACTGTTTCTAATTTCATCTTCATTTCTTCTAATTATTGCATCCAGGATGAGTGTCCAACATTGATACTTGTTATCTTATACTCCTTAGGCATTATCTCATGTCTATTTTTATTTGCTACTGGGGTAGCTATATGGAGTGATCTGCCTCCATTTGCATTCTTCTGTATGACATGTTTCATTTTAGCTCTTCACCTACCCTTAGGAGTATCCACTTCTTGCATAAAATTTTTAAGATCCAGAGGTACCAATTCCACTTCCAATGGGGAAGTTAATTCTCTGATTAACCAATCAGGTGCATCTTCATTGTGTTCTACCTCTGTAACACTTCTCTATTATTGGTTTTTAGTATGCTTGGGAAAGTTTCTTCTATCACATCTTCAATTTTATCTGTTACATCCTTTGAAATAGGAACATCTTCAATATTCTCTAGCATAGATTCTGGATTACTGAGATTCAACACTGTCTCTTCAGTTTCAAGACTTATATTTTCCTGTTCGACCAGGTGTTCAACATCAGTTCCTAGGACATCACTTTCTTCATATCCCGTCACATCAGGATTTTCTTCATTATAACCCTATCACCTAAATTTTTTGAAGGTTCTTCACTTTCAATTTCAACTTGGTCCTCCTTTGATTTGTCAAAGACCTGCAGTTGCTCATTATCATTTAGATCATTCCCTAGCGAAGGTTGGGAATCAAAGTTATCTTCAATAACCATATCATTAGTAGGAATCTATCCTGCAGTCTCCCCTGTTTCCATTTCAAGAACTTTAGGGTTCCCCACTTCTAAAGTGAGTGTTCCTCTTATGAATTCTTCTTCTTCAACATTTATAGGAATTGACCCTGTATCTGGAATTTCTTCCACCACTAGTTGTATCGTGGGTTTATCTTTAAACTTCTTTTATTTTACTCATTCCCAAATGGAACCCCACTTATCCTTGTTCTTTAATCTTAGCTTCATTTGTTTCAAAAACTTCATCTAAAACCACATGATTTTTTCCTAGTTCCTATTTTATAGTAGTCATATTAATTGAAGGAGGATAAGTGAATAATGTTGCAGCTCTCTGAGATGCAGACCTTGTCTGTGTACCAGTATTTTTTGTTATCCCCACCTCTTCATTAGTAGTAGGCCTAGTCTTTGGTTTTGCTGTGGAAGAATATGACACTTTTGGTTTTAGTTTTGATTGAACCTTGCCTAATTTGACATCTTTATGCATACCAACTAGTTTTAATGAAACTCCTTGGCTTGGAGCCTCAGGGGATTTTTCTTCAATATGTATATCAACAACTACTTTACCAGCTTTTCTCTTTTTCTTAGCAGGTTCCCCATACTCAGGCTCATTTTCTTCTCTTTGTTTCTTTCTTTTATCTTGTGAGTATGTGGGATTTATTCCTTTCTTTCTTAAAGCTTTACAAAAATCAGCTATCCAATGTTGAGTCTATAGTAGAACCGGTGCAAAGAATTCTTCAATTGATGTTATTTCTTTACTTTCAAAATATGGATCTAGAATAGGTTCATCATAGACTCTGTTTTCATTGTAAGCCTTGTTCAACACTTCACCATCATCTTCCTCCATCTGATCTGGAACATCATGAATCTTGAGAATTCGAGCAAATTCTAATGACAATCTTTCATATTTTCTTTTTCTTACTTTGTGCTCGTCATCACAATTTAACCAATAGTCTTCTAGATGTTGAACATGAGCATGATAGCTAGCTATATTCTTGGAAATATTCCCTTCTGGGTCATAATACTTTCTTTGGAGTGAGAAGTATTCCAAATTATACATTTTCAACTCCTCTTCACACAAACTGGCTGCTCTAACTGCATTGCATTTGTAGTTTCCTATTACAATAGGAAATCTGAGATAAGCCTTCTTATGAGCTGCACTATAAAGAGTTTGGGATGGCTTCAACTTTCTTACCAATTCTAGTAACACCAGTTTATTTATAGGGTACTTGGGTAGCATGAAAGGCTATCCTTTAAACCCTTCCACCCTAATGTAGGTGAAAGTGGGAAACTGAATGTACTGGCCTCTAATCGGTCTAATAACACTTTATGCTTCCAAAGATAATCTTTTGGATTTTTTGCCTTCCATTATTCTGACTAGCTTCATGGAAAACACATCATTATCTCTCCGATAATGCTCCTTGTATCCATGGATAGTAATTTGGGGTAAATGAGCATATATCAAACTATTTCCTACTTCTCCGTCCAGAGTACCAATCCTTTTCAACCCTTGCTTATTTTCCCTTAAGGTACAGGAATAAATCACATATGATGACATAGAAAAACATATAGACTTTGGAAATGACTTTATCTAATCGTGCAATCTGTCGCTGATAAATATATCCCACTACATTGGCACATGACTTTCCATCAATTTAGCTATGATTATAAACATCCATGATTCAAATTTACTAGCATCTCACAATCCTACTATCCTACTTAGCATGGTTATGATATCTTGAACATCTGGGCTGAATAGAGACCTTAGAATTGGCTTTGTCTGGTATGTAATCTTCTCCTGGCACCATTGTGTGTTCATAATTTCACTGTTGTATTCTTCGACACTCAGGTAGGTCTTAGTTTTTGCCTTCATATCAATATGGTACATCTGAGTAAATATAGGAAGCCCAAATGTATATATAATTCGTTTCTCAAAGAGATATGCATAAGTTCTTCCCTCCTCAATGTCTCCTTTGTCTGGGTTGTAGTGGTTTAAACATTCCATAACCAATTTGGGGGCCTCCAAAATTGGCGGAATCCCTCTTGCTAAAAGTAACCCACTTGCTATAACATTTCTTGTACACTGAGAAGTTTTTTCTTACCGTGCCCGTGTGAGGAATTCAACATTAGAAGACAATCCCATATGAGTATCATTAGCTATCCCACCAATTGGTATAGCTTGTGAAGTATAGTATTTGAATTCATCTTCTGGTCTTGCTTTAGAAGTACTCATTTTTTTTGGCATATTCTAGTTTTGTTGATGATGAAAATATTTTTAGAATGCAACCTTGAAACCCTTTGTAGCTGTGTTCTTAGTTTCTCAAAGTTTACCTTTCCTTGCGCACCACAATATTAGTTTCATTCATTCAATGTCCTTTGCAAGTTTGTAGTATGATATGAAGTAGAGTGTTATAAAAGAAACTGCATGCTCGAGGTGATGCCAAGTATGTGTGTGTAGTTTTCCGCCTTCATTAATAACCTATTATGATGCATTAATTTCTTGAAAAGGTGCAATCATGGCGAATTAGGGTTCAAATTACAAACACCTAGGTTTTTGCGTGGCCTCACTACTAGAGGAAAAGATGGCATGAAAAGCTTACGTGGCACTCTTGTGTCACTATGATTTTTATGAGGAAAAAGCCTTTAAGATACGTGATCATTTATGATCATCGGTATTGATAACCTCTGGTACTGAACCTTGGAAAGATTACCAGGAACCAGGACACTTACCTCCAAGCTTTGAAAAAAAAATTGGGAGCAGAAGGAGGAACTGGGAACCGAGTTCAAGAGAGATCAAAAGTGATTCAAACATTTCATAATAGAACCTCCACTTTTCGACTTTTAGCTAAAGAAATCATCGGACTAACCTATGCAGGAAAACACGATCACCAAGACTGACAACCTCCTGGTGATGACTTATCGGGTGAGACTAGGACTAATCAAAGATACAACATCTTTGATGCAACTGCAACAACTCTAGTATTCCAATTTCTAGTAAACTAATAAAATTTTATGAAAAGACCAAGACATCGAATCTAGGAAAGAACAAGGACTTAAGCAAAGACCAAGCAAATTGAAAATGAAGCTTGCAATTTTACCAATCCCCAAAACAATGCCAAAGCAAGTGAAAGCAAGAGAGGAAAAAAATAGAAAAAGAAAGAAAAAAAGGGGGTCCACATTTTTCCAAGGGAAAAAATGGGACTTTTTGTGAGACCACACAACAACTAGCAACCAACAAAACAAAACAAAACAATAGAAATTCAATTCTGGATCTAATAACCATGCTTCAACTTTTTTTAGTCTTCTAATTATAAACTGTCATATCTTCATTTTGACATTCCAATTTCACTTCAGCTAGCATACAAGATTAAGTATTACTGATCTCACATGTGTGCAACTAGTTATTTCCGCTACAACAAACCTAGAGGATAGTAATTATTGGCGTTGACCTACATAATTTGGAAATTCCCTTTTAAGCTAACCATGGATAGAGCCTTGCTGCCAGTCAAGCGTCTATAGCCCCAAAAAGGTTATCTCTGTAATTCCCCCAAACATAGCTCTACTTCTAGTCAAGCGTCTATAGCCTCGATAGAGATATTTGGATAGCCTAAAGAGTTGATTTCTTTCTTTTGATATTTCTTTTATAGCTCATTTCAAAAAAAAAAAATTAATATTTCAATGATAGCTCATTTCAACTTGCAAGCAATGAAGCCTGCTATTAGGTTGGGAATTACAGTGGTAGCAAAGGTAGCCTTTTGATTTTTCACTCAATGCAAATAACTACTATCCCAAATTTTAGCAGAATGATTTAAGATATGGGCGTTTGTAGCTCAACATCAACTGAATTATTTATGCTAACTAGAGTAAAAAGAACCAAACAATTCCCCAATTATTTATAATTAAAGGATTACTTCCGATCAAAACATAGATCAAATTTCTAGAATTGATGTTCTATTACCATATTCATCTTTAAAGGTTGTCCATCATTGTATAGCCTAACGATGCAACACCCAAAAGAAGCAAACAAAAGAAAGCAACAAATGACTATTTAAAAAAACAACAAAAAAACTATTTACAAAAACTATTTACAAAGACTATTTACAAAGACTATTTACAAAAAACTATGGTTGGAAATAATGCTTTAGAAATTGCCCATTAACAGGCAATGGGACATCTTCACTAGTCAAAGTTTTGAGTCTATAGGTGATATCACCTAAAATTTCAGAGACTTGATAAGGACTATCCATAACTTTTCAAACTTACCATGCCAACCTTTATGTTCATGAGCTTTGTTCTGGTACAAGTCTAAGTTGGATATTCTAAAAGTTTTTAATCTAGCCCTTTTGTCAAACCATCGTTTTACCATAGATTGGTGCCTAGAAAAATGATCTATAGCTCGGGTACATTTTTCATCTAAATACATTAATTGCAACAATCGAGCTTCAGTTTGATCATCTAATCCAATATATTCATGAGCAAATTGCCAAGTAGGGATTTTCAAATTTATTGGCAATATAGGATCTACCCCATAAACTAAGTGGTAAGGAGATTTTCCTAGTACGGATTTCATCCTAGTACAATCTACCCAAAGGGAGAATTTCAATAAAGAATGCCATTCTCTAGGATTCTTTTCAACCAAATTTTTAATTATATCCAACAGATTTTTGTTTGATGACTTTGCTAATCCATTTCCCCACGGATAATAGTTAGATGAGAATTTTAATGTTATACCGTATTCAAATTCCCAATCAAAAAATTTTAATGAAGAAAAAGCAGGGCCATTATCACATACTAGTGCGTATGGTACTCCAAACCTAGTAATAAGGTTTTCCTCCAAAAAATTTATTACCACCTCTGTGGTGCATTGTTTGTTATGACATGCTTCGGTCCATCTGGTGCAATAATCTGTAGCAGTTAATATAAAACTGTGACTTGCATATGATGGAGGATTAATAATACCAATGAAATCTAGCCCTCATTGTGAAAAAGGGTGCATCTCCATCACCAACTATAATGGATGAGCATTGAATCTTCTTTTATTTGTCATAGTTTGACATGTATATTAGTGTTTCACATGTTCATATGTATCTTTAAAAATCATTGGCTAGTAATAACCAACTCTCAAAATGAGATGTGCAGTAGCTAAATGTGCTCCACGAGCTATTCCAAACTTATCATGCAATTCCTGCAACACTTCATTTGCTTCCATTCTATTCAAACATCTTAAATAGATTCCTTCATGATTTCTTTTGAATAGAGCTCCTCCTTTGATCATGTAAATTTGTGATTTTATATTAAGAGATATTCTTTGATTTCTTTGCATATGATCGGGGAAAGTATGGCTAACTAAATAATGCCATATATCTAAATACTAATCTTCTTGATCTTTTACATCCAAAGTATACTTTTGGCTAGAGATTTGTGGATCTATTTCTGCAATAGATTTAACTAAAGCTTGTCCCTGAACTAGTTTCATGGGTATGATTTCTAAATCAAACTCTTGCAAAATCGTAACCCATTTAGCTCTTTTTTCTCTGAGCTCATTCTATGTTAACAACATTTTAACTGTAGCATCTAGAACAATAGCTTTGACTATACTCCTTAGAATGTAATGCCTAAATTTTCTTACTGCTTTGATCAAAGCCAAGGCTTGTTTCTTGACATCTATGTATCTTAACTCCGCTTCTTTAAATGGAGTACTCATAAAAGTAATTGGATTTTCTTCTTTGTTCTCACCTTTCTGTGTTAGTACTATTGCACAAGTATGACCAGAAGCAAAAGAGTAAATATAAAAAGGTTTAACATAATATGGACTTACTAGTACTGGTGCTTCCGTAATTGAAATTTTTATATTCTCGAAGGCAAGATTAGCCTCATTTTTCCACTCTATTTTTGCATCTTTTTATTATCTTATCTAATCCTTCTTCTAATCCCATCATTAGGATGTGCACATGCCTAATCCTTGATTAGGAGGTGTCACATCCTCCAACTTTTGCAAGTTGGCCTCTAATCTCTCTTAGCCACCTAACCATCCTCTAATCCTCATCTAACTAGCCTAATCAACCTCTCAAGGAATTTTTAATTCCTTTTATCCTTCCAAGGAATATTAAATCCCTTTTCTCTTCCCCATGTCCTTTATGACATGTGTCCTTAGTCAACCTTATTAAATGCTTTTCTTTTTTGGACAAGGCATCTCCCTTCCCTATGTGAATTTTTAATTCACATTTAATCCCCCAAGGCCCTCTCAAGGAATTTTTAATTCCTTTTATCCTTCCAAGGAATTTTTAATTCCTTCACTTCTTCCCACATGTCCTCTTATTCTTTATTCTTTCCCATCTCCCCATGAGGAATATTTGAGGGTTTTAATTCCTCACATGTCCCTCACCACATAGGGACAAGTACCTCCTTTATGAGGAGATCTTGTCCAATCCCAAGGTATTTTGTACCCTTCTCCATGTCATGTCCTTCTCCTTCCACCTCATGTCCACTTCACCTTTTAGGGCTATCTCACATGCCACATGTCAAGATGTGAGGGCTTGTGAGTTCTCAACTCACCTTAGCCCTACATCTTGATATTTGGTGGATCAATCTTGACCGTCCATTTCCCCTAGGATTTCTCCAAAAATCCTATAAATACCCCCTCTTTTCTCTCATTTTGGGGAGATCATTTGTGCTAGCCAAACTCTTGCAGTTTTGTTTCTCAACCAACACTTAGCCATTTTCATGATTCCAAGCATCATTTCCATCTTCACATCCTCTACTTGCCATCAAAGGAGCATACACATCCAAGATCGAAGGGCCAACCAAAGGATCGACTCAACGCAAGGTATAAAGTTCCATTTTGTGGCTTTGTCTTGTTTTGTTTCAACTTAGGCTAATCTTGAAGTGTAGGTTGTTTTGAGTTGTTTATTTGCACTCTTTAACTTGTTGCTTGTTTTCTAACACTCCATTTCGACCTATCAATTTGGACCAAAGCAACCTAAGGTGTTGCTTAATTCCAAGGCTCGGTAGTCAGTTATTGACCATACTAGGTTCGCTTCCGAGTATGATGTGATATTGCTCTTAATTTGAAGGGGTCTATGGTTATCTTCTATTTCATTAAGAATCATTAGCATTAGATAAAATATTTTTAGTTCGATCATAAAATAATCTCATGAAATCAACAAATTTGCAATAAAATTTCATGAACATCCAACAATTTTGCTATCACGTAAGTTGATTTAGCTTTAAGAATTCAACAATTTCATAGAATCGAAATATTTTCAATAAATTTCCATTCATTCATCTATTTTTTGAAACATTTTCTGAAATTTAACATCTAATCTAAAATAAAACATCAAAATACTGAAAAATAAAATTTCTCCTAGTTATTCTCCATACATGCCCCAATATTTAATCAAATCAAAGAAAACCAACTTATACTTCACCAGATTACTTCATAGCTAGGCATAAAATGATGCGAGCTTTTAAAGAAGGGGGTTTAGTTTGGACACCGAGTAGGTTCTATATGCACCCTTAAACGACGCAACACACAGTCTTGTTCGGCTAAACTAACAAACCAACTACAAAAATACATGAGATAGGTAGCTATCAAATTGGCTTTGATATTGATTAATTTATATGTGCATACAAGTTCTTAGACTAGAATGATTCTGAAAATAGAAAAAAAGAACAAAACTTAGAGAAGTTTTGGCTCTTACGAAATCCACAAATTTTGAACTTAAAAATAAAAGTAAAGCAATAAATGGCCTTTTATAGGAACAAGGCCTCAAGAGTTCAAACTTAATCAAGAGAATTATAAACAACAAATTAAAATGTAGCATGTGGCATATGCTAATTGTCATCAAAAATTTCTAGACAAAGTCAAAGCTTTGACTTCTTCAGCAGCAACAACCTTCAAATTCAAACTTTGATATGCAACACTTCACATAAAACAAGTCTATCAACATTCCTTAGAATATCATACGAGAAAATTCTATTGGGTCTGGGAACAACTTGCAAAATCAATTTCAACAATACGTCCTTACACCACTTCCAGTATCCGATATCCGGTACTTCCTTATATCACTTAGAGCTCTTGTTCTGGGAACCTTTCTTCATTTTTCTTCAGTTGATACTCTCAGAAAGCATTTAACATTTGATGCATGCAATCTTTTGAAATTCCTTGAATTGCTTTCCAACTAAACTTGAGCCTGGTATAATCTTCTAATATCTAGAGTATGTTGACATTCCTTTGCATTTTCTCTGTTTCATATTTGACTATAGTGTTTTTGCAGTGTATGATCTCATCAATGACTTCCCGGGTTAACAACTGAACAAGGTCTCTATTTATTCTCTCAAGCCATTCCTTGAAATATTTTGCTTCTTTACCCTCCTTTCTTAGTGTCAGGGATCACAATCTTTCCATGCTAACACTTCAATGAAATCTTGATCTTTATCAATCAACTTAGTACATTTCTCGGTGACCTTTTCAAATCCTTCTATACATTGCATTAAATTGTCACCTTCCCAACTTAACTATTTCTTCCATTTTTCACATAATGGAACTTCTTGTTCTAAAATTATCCTTTCTCTTATCAATTCTTGGACATCTATTTGAATGAGAGTTTCTATATTTTGCCTCTCTGCATCAACCTGTTGCTAGAAAAATCTACATTCTCCTTCCAATTTTCTGTATTTTTCAAACCAATGGTGTGCTTCCTTGTATTTCCCAATTGCATCTATAATAAGTTATTTTCCTTGCCTTACCCAATACTCAATCTATTATTCAAATACATTCATCCTATGGTGAATTGTTGCAATGGCATCAACCTGTTCCTATGACATAAGTACTAGATTCCAAGGCAATTCAGTTTATGCTTGACCAGATTGGGTTAATGATTTTACAAAAGTATCTAGGCTAGCAACCCATTCTTTCAACACTCTTTTCTTTTGTTTACTTTTTTGTACCCTAGCAACAATTTTTTCTAAATTCATCTTCATTTCTTCTAATTCTTGCATCCAGGATGAGTGTCCAACATTGATACTTGTTATCTTATACTCCTTAGGTGTTATCTCATGTCTATTTTTATTTGCTACTGGGGTAGCTATATGGATTGTTCTGCCTCCATCTGCATTCTTCTATATGACATGTTTCATTTTAGCTCTTTGCCTAGGCTTAGGAGTATCCACTTCTTGCATAAAAATTTTAAGATCTAGAGGTACCAATTCCACTTCCAATGGGGAAGTTAATTCTCTAATTAACCAATCAGGTGCACCTTCATTGGATTCTACCTCTGCAACACTTCTTTGTTCTTGGTTTTCAATATGCTCAGGAAATTCTTCTATCACATCTTCAAATTTACCTGTAACATCCTCTAAAATAGGAACATCTTTAGTATTCTTTGGCATAGATTCTAGATTACCAAGATTCAACACTATCTCTTTGGTTTCAAGACTTGTATTTTCCTGTCCAGCCTGGTGTTCAACATCAATTCCTAGGACATCACTTTCTTCATATCCTATCACATTAAGATTTTCTTCATCTCTAACCCTATCACCTAAAATTTGTGAAGGTTCTTCATTTTCAATTTCAACCTGGTCCTCCTTTGATTTTTTTGGAGACCTGCAGTTGCTCATTATTATTTTGATCATTCCCTAGTGAAGGCTGGGAATCAAATGTATCTTCAATAACAATATCATCAGTAGGAATCTTTCCTATAGTCTCCCCTGTTTCCATTTCAAGAACTTCATGGTTCCCCACTTTTGAAGTAAGTGTTCCTCTTATGAATTCTTCTTCTTCAACATTTATAGGAATTGACCCTATTTGGAATTTCTTCCACCACTAGTTGTACCATGGGTTTATCTTTTAAATTCTTTTCTTTTACTTGTTCCCACATGGCACCCCACTTATCCATTTGTTCTTTAATCTTAGCTTCACCTATTTCATAAATCTAAAACCACAAGAGTTTTTCCTAGAGCCTCTTTTACAGTAGTCATATTAACTAAAGGAGGAGAAGTGAATAATGTTGCAACTCTCTAAGATGCAGACCTTGTCTATGTACCAATATTTTTTGTTATCCTTGCCTCTTCATCAGTAGTAGGTGGAGTCTTTGGTTTTGCTATGGAAGAAGATGCCACTTTTGGTTTTACTTTTGATTGAACCTTGCTTGATTCAACATCATTATGCTTACCAGCTGGTTTTAATGAAACTCCTTGGCTTGGAGTCTCAGGGTTCTTTCTTCAATATGTATACCAATAGCTGCTTTACTAGCTTTTCTCTTTTTCTTAGCAGGTTCCCCATACTCAGACTCATTTTCTTCTGTTTGTTTCTTTCTTGTATCTTGTGAGTATGTGGGCTTTATTCCTTTCTTTCTTAAAGCTTTACAAAAATCATCTATCCAATGTTGAGTCTATAGTAGAACCGGTGTAGAGAATTCTTCAACTAATGTTATTTATTTACTTTCATATTCTGGATCTAGAATAGGTTCATCATAGAATCTGTTTTCATTGTAAGCCATGTTCAACACTTCACCATAATCTTCCTCCATCTAATTTGGAACATCATGAATCTTGAGAATTCACATAGATTCTAATGACAGTCTTTCATATTTTATTTTTCTTACTTTATGCTCGTCATCACAATTTAACCAATAGTCTTCTAGATGTTGAACATGAGCACGATAGCTAGCTATATTCTTGGAAATATTCCCTTCTAGGTTATTCCAAATTATACATTTTCAATTCCTCCTCACATAAATTGGCTACTCTAATTGCACTGCATTTGTAGTTCCCTATTACAATACGAAATCTGAGAGAAGCCTTCTTATGAGCCACACTAGAAAGAGCTTGGGACAACTTCAACTATCTTACCAATTCTAGTAACACCAGTTTATCTGTAGGGTACCTGGGAAACATGAAAGGATGTCCTTCAAACCCTTCCACCCTGATGTAGGTGAAAGTGGGAAACTAAATGTACCAGCCTCCAATCGGTTTAATAGCACTTTGTGCTTCCAAAGGAAATCTTTTGGCTTTGTCACCTTCCCTTATTTTGACCAGCTTCATGGAAAACACATCATTAACTCTCCTATAATGCTCCTTGTATCCATGGATAGTAATTTGGGGTAAATGAACAAATATAAAATTGTTTCCTAGTTCTCTTCCTAGAGTACCAATCCTTTTCAACCCTTGCTTATTTTCCCTTAAGGTGCATGAATAAATTACATATGACAACATATAAAAACATCTGGACTTAGGAAATTCCTTTATTTGATCATGCAATCTGTCATTGATAAATCTTCCCCAATGCATTGGCACAAGAATTTCCATCTATTTAGCTATGATTACAAACATCCATGATTCAAATTTACTAGCATCTCGCAATCCAGCTATCCTACTTAGCATGGTTATGATATATTGAACATCTGGGTTGAACATAGACCTTTGAATCGACATTGTATGCTTTGTAATCTTCTCCTGGCACCACTATGTTTTGATAATTTCATTGTTGTATTCTTCAGCACTCAGGTAGGTCTTAGTTTTCACCTTCATATCAATGTCATACATCTGAGTAAATGTAGGAAGCCCAAATTTATGTATAATTCCTTTCTCAGAGAGATCTGCATAATTTCTTCCCTCCTTCTCAATGACTCTTTTGTCTGGGTTGTAGTGGTTTAAACATTCCATAACCAATCCAGGGGCCTCCATTGCTGATGGAAACCCTCCCGCTAAAAGTAACCCACTTGCTATAACATTCCTTTTACACTGAGAAGTGTGTCTTGTTGTGCCCGTGTGAGGAATTCGACATTAGAAGACCATCCCATATGAGTATCATTAGATATCCCACCAATTTGTATAGCTTGTGAAGTGCAGTATTTGAATTCATCTTCTGGTCTTGCTTTAGAAGTACTCATTTTTGCTGACGTATTCTGGTTTTGTTGATGATGAAAATATTTTTAGAATGCAGCCTTGAAACCCTTGGTAGTTTTGTTTTTAGCTTCTCGATGTTTAACTTTCCTTGTGCGCCATAGTATTAGTTTCGTTCATTCAATGTCCTTTACAAGTTTGCAGTATGATGCAAAGTAGAGTGTTATAAAATAAATTGCATGCTCGGGGTGATGCCAAGTACATGTGTGTATTTTGCCACCTTCATTAATTACCTGTTATGATGCATTAATTTCTCAAATAAAGGTGCAATCTTTACAAATTAGGGTTCAAATTACGAACACCTAGGTTTTTGTGTGGGCTCATGGCTATAGGAAAATATGATGCAAAAAGCTTATGTGGCACTCTTGTGTCACTTTTATTTTTATGAGGAAAAATATTTTAAGATACGTGGTCATTTACGATCACTGGGGTTGAAAATATTTGGTACCGAACCTTGGAAAGATTACCGGGAACCGAGACACTTACCTCCAAGCTTTGAAAAACAAACCAGGAGCAGAGGGAGGAACCGAGAACTGGGTTCAAGAAAGATCAAAAGTGATTCAAACATTTCATAACAAAACCTCCGATTTCCAACCTCTGACTAAAGAGAATGAAAAACAATCATCAAACTAACCGATACAGGAAAACACGATCAATGAGACTGACAACCTTCGGGTGACGACTTATCGGGCAAGACTATGAATAATCAAAGATACAACATTCTTTGATGCAACCACAACAACTCTGGGATTCTGGTTTCCGGTAAACTGATAAAACTTTATGAAAAGATCAAGACACTGAATCTGAGAAAGAAAAAGGACTTAAGCAAAGACCAAGCAAATTGAAAATGAAACTTTCAATTTTACCAACCCCCAAAATAATGCCAAAGCAAGCAAAAGCGAGAGAGAAAAAAAAAGAAAAAGAAACAACAAAAAAGGGGGTCCACATTTTTCCAAGGGGCAAAATGGGGCGTGTTTTGAGACCACACAACACTAAGAACTAGTCACCGAAATTGTGAGTGTGTCCCTATTCTGGCTTCAATGCTAAAGGTCTTAATACTTGCATGATTTCATTAAGCAATCTTGGTGAAATATGACCAAGACTAGCCATGACCTTTATTATGAAATCATCACGAAATATTACATAATCGCTATTTTTACATCTACTATCCCATATGTAACACCAGTTTTGTATAGGAAACCTATTCCCTTCATTACCAATCATTCCCAAACACATTCTTTTAGTCCATCTCTTTCTATTTTGATACAATATTAAATGACACAATAGAGAGTATTTTCTAAAAGTGATGGGAGCTAAGTTCTCTCTTAATTGCAAAAATCCCTCATGTAGCCCTTTCTCAATTTTAGTAGCAAAGTCATACTCAATGTTCACTTCAAGATTTTGTATCTTAATTGCCATCATCATGAGATAGATTGGCATCCTCTCTTCAACATCTATTCCAAGCCTTTGGAACAAAGAAAAATAAGCTCTTTTGAAATATACTTGGATGTTTTTTATGGAAAATGACTCAATTTGGGAGAGGGAGATAGGTATGCTCCTATTGTTTACACCCCTTTTCATGTTTAAAGGAAGTTCATCACTCCAAGTTTTTCTCAATTTCCTATAATCCTCCTCACTTCTGTCCAAGTCGATCTTAGTGATAGCTTTCTTGTTTAACATAAAAAACTTTATAATTGCTTCTTTAGTCAACACCACTAATGGTGAATCATCTGGCATTATTATAGTCCTGTAGCTAGGTGATAATATTGTTCCAATAATTTAATAAACTCAACATCTACGAAGACATTTGGGACTATCAATTTGGCCAAATCTAAGTCCAAGGATTCAAAACTAGAATCTTGTCATCCCTATTTTCATAGAAGTACCAAAATAGATCCCACCCTGAGATAGGGATAATCGGGTCTTTACATCCATGGGTTGTATCTTTAAACACCTTTTTGAATCCTCTGTCTACAAAATTAGGTAACACATCTAAAATGGATTGTTGTAGGGACCTCTTTGTTTTAGAAGTTGTTGACTCTTCCTTTTTACTCGCAAGTTGACTTCTTTTGGGTTGCATGATGAATAATTTACTCCTACTTGATTTCTGTAAGTGTCTACTTGTAGGAGCAAATTCAATTCTTATACACTTGCTACAGAGGGTTTTTATGAACTTACCCGGTGAAATAATAGATGCAGAGTCTTCCCCCTTGAAATCCCTTGCCTCTAGTATGCTGAGTTGTGTGAATGATTGCAAAAATTTCATCGAATCCCAAGTAATATTTGTTGCTAAGCTCAACCACCTCACTATTAATGTCAATTCATGCAAAATATTTCATAATTTGTCCATATTTTGAGTTTAAAACATGCCTTTTATCTTGGGAAATTAAATGGTTCATCTTTAGTGGTGTAATCATTGCCACTGACAATTTAAATGCTTTGATAACTTGTACTACAGTACCGCTCTATCATATCAAGACTGTTGTGGGGTAGCAGTATGGTAGGGTTAGCAATACCACCACCCCACACACACCCATTTGGACTCCCACAAGATGATGGGTTAATTCTAGCAGTTGAGTGATTGTTCACCACCATACCACTCTATCATATCAAGACTGTTGTGGGATAGTGGTATGGTAGGGTTAGTAATACCGCCACCTCGTACACACCCCTTTGGACTCCCGCAGGACAACGGGTTAATTCCAGTGGTTGAGTGATTGTTCATCACCATACCGCAATGCCACTATTTACCCCTTGCGGGCTGCAGTTTACTTTAGTTTTTAACATGTTCTCACCACCACCCCATGCTATTCATATTTGGTGGCTACGGTATTGCAGTAAGCATTTGTACATTGACCTATATGTTCCGCTATCCCATGCATACCTCTATTGACTACTATGATAGTGTGGTATTGGATTTTATTATGAATGCAATATTTTAGATATCATTTTATTGAAAAGATTGAATAATTTTCTAATTTTGCAGTCTCCTAGTTTTAGTTTTCAGTGTCAATTAGACCTAAGAGATCATTTCTTTGTTTGTAATGAGGAGGCTTAGTTCACTTAATGTTAAGATAGCTATATGTATTATTAAATCACATTTGTTCATTATATGTTTGCATCTAGAAAACATATAGGATATACAAGAAATTATATTCTAACTAAACAAAATTAATATCAAATTTTCAACCAAAGTAAGAAAACTAAGAAGAATGATTGAACCTAACTTTAAATGCACTTTAAATCAACAGTGAACATCTCAGGTTTTGTATACAATGTTCTAGCAAAATAATGATGATTACATTCAGAAATGTATTAGTAAAACAACAGTGAATAAGCATTACCTATACTCAGATATTTATTACATTCAATAATAAATTAGACCATACATATAACCAAAGTTTAGGTGACAAGCTAACCTCTTAAGGTGACAAAACATCATCATAATCATTTGCATTGATAGCAAGATCAGAATCATGATCACTCATGTCTGCATCTACTTTATTTTCTTCCTCATCCTCATCTGTGACATGCAATACATTATCTCTCCTAATCTCTTCATTGGTGATCAAAATCTCTTCTTCAAACACTCCATCATCGTCTTCATCCACTTCTTTGAATGTTTCTTATAAATTAACATATTGCCCATCAAGAAATATATCAACAACTTCCATAAATTTTCATTTTGAACGAGACTCTGTTTGAATGAGATACGACCATCGTGGGCTTCTTACATCATCAATTAGAAATTATTGGTTAATTTGAAGAGGGGAACATATGGCTTATTTGTATTTGATAAAAAAATATCATGTATTTGCGTGTACAAATCCATACTCATCAAATTGCACTACTGATGGTCGGATCCACTTACATTTTAATAATATAGGACTATTTTCACCATATTCCACTTGAATAATTTCTTGGATGAATCCAACATAACATTTCTTCTCAATTTTGTGAAGAAATTCAATGCTAACAACAAAATCACAATTTGTCTTTCCTTTGTCTTTTTCTTCCACTCTTAAATGACTACCATAGGCCCACATTCCACTAAAACGCATATCCCATAAATGTGGAGATTGTGAAAGCCCACTTTCCTCCATTGTTATATCTTGACCTTCTTCTTTTGCATCATTGACTACATTAGCAATCCATTCTTCCAGTTTTGGAAAAGAATCACCCCCAATCAAATTAGCATGATGTCTACACTTTTGAGGTCGATGTTGCATCCAAGCTTGATTGTCTTCTTCATATTTTCTACATAGAATAGTAACGCACAAATAGTAAGATTAATAATATAAATGTGTAAATACAATTGAGTTACTAAATTATTGTGTAAATTTTTTTCCTGCATGCCACTTATCGAACATAGATGTGTTTTGAAGAATATAGGAATGTATCACACTTCTTTCTTGATGTGATAGATTAAAGCAACATCCATTTCCTTCTAATACTTCACCTGCAACTCTCTCATCTTCATCATCATCCCATACACGTCGATTGACATTTTTTAAATCCTTCATATATTTTGTGCAAAATCCCATGGCCTCTTGCATTGAATATCCCTCAGACATGTTGCCTTCTGGTTTTTCCCTAGTATGAACAATTTTTTTCAAAACCTTCATATATCATTCTATAGGATACATCCATCTCATTCTTACTGGGCCAAAATGCCCTAGTTCATATTCTAGATGTATCAAAAGATGCATAAAAATGTTAAAGATTGTTGGTGGAAATTCCTATTCCAATAGACAAAGGACTTCAACAACCTCCTCCCTCAAACTTTCAAAGTTTGAAGGATCTAATACATGAAAACTCATTCTCTTTAATATTAGGCCTAATCTTATAATTGCCAATCTTGGCCCCTTTGCCAAACTTGATATATTTACCACAATAGGTCAAATATTCTCCATTATGACATGATAGTCATGGGTCTTGAGGCCTCTTAAGCCATTAATGTCAGTTTGGTTTCTAATACTACTACTTACATATCCAATGGGGAAGCGAGTCTAAGACATCAACTATAAGAATTATGCACGTTGTTCCTTTGTCCAAACATAAGGAGCACTAGGTTTTCTATATTTTTCATCATCATACTTTTCAACCCAAATATTTTGATGAATCTTTAGTTGTTGAAATTCTTCACATGATGAAATAGTATCAAAATCACCAAAAAGAGTTTCTATAATAGCATAGGCTATATTTTTCTTAGTATGCATAAAGTCAATAGTATGCCTAATGGCTATATCCTTAAAGTATGGAAACTTATAGAATATGCACAACTGTTTTACACCACTTTCATTACATGGATCATATCTACTACCAACAATCCCATCATTTTCAATAAATGACATTCTTTTTTGTCCATTCTCAACAATGTAATCACCTGTTATTAGCAATGGTGCTTCACGGTTCTCTTCTTGACCATTGAACCGTGTTTTTCTTTCGATGATATGGATGATCCATTTTAAGGTAAGCATGATGTCCACAATAAATACACTTATGCAAACTTCTTAAGTGCCTCACAAAATGCTTAAAATTGCAAGGACATCCATGGTATCCATGAACATTGAGACTAGACAATGTGGCATATTCAGGAAGATCATGAATCATAAACAATAAGGAAGCTCTTAAAGTAAATTTGATTGAATGACCATCCCTTAAAGATTGAATTCCTTCAATTCCTTTCCAAAATTCCATTAGATCATCATATAATGTCTCTAGATAAGCATCGATTGTATCTAAAGTCACACTTTTCTTTCTTGGTATAATCAATGATAGCATTAATAAATATGGTTTAGTTGCTAACCATAGAGGCAAGTTATAATTTATTAAAAATACTGGCCAAGTTGACCATTTAGTACTTTTATTTGAGAATGGGTTCACCCCATCTAGAGCCAAACCCAACTTTATATTACGAGGATCTTGAGAAAAATTAGGCCAGTTGTTATCAAATTCCATCCACGTCTTAGAAACAGGAACATGTCATTGTTTTTCATTAGTGCTCTTATTTTTGGCATGCCATTGCATAAGTTTAGCAATGTCTTTGCACCTATACATTTCGAGTAATCGTGGGATTACCAAAAAGTGGCAAAGAACCCTTCTAGGAATCACAGCTGATTTCAACCCTTGTTTATACCTCGCTTCATGAAATTTCATAAATTCACTCTCACTTGCAATATTCTTGCAAAATAATACACAACCATTCACACATGTCTGGATGTTTTCATACCCTAAGCATAGCTTAGTGATTTTCATTTTACATTGACTTTTTTTGCTAGAAATGTGGAGTGAGGTGGTAATAACGAACTTAATAATGCCAATAACTGATCTACACTCTCATTTGTCCAACCAAACACCACTTACAAGTTAAGAATTTGAAGGATTATTGTCAAATGACTTAACTTGCAATTAGTATACACAGGCTTTAAAGCATCCTCCATCAACTTGGCCCAATTATCATTTAGACCCTCATTCAACATTCTATCAACTTCAAACACTTCTTCTAACATTGCTGCCTCTTCATCTATGTTTGGTGCCACTTCATCTATGTTTGTTGCCTCTTTATCTCTCACACTCTGCAATTCTATCATATCTTCATAATAATTGTAATCCCAAGGGATTATACCACTATGCCCATATCTTATCATATGTTGATAAATAAGATTTATTTTTCTCACCTTTCCACCAAGACAATCATTACACGGACATGGATATTTGTCCATGTCCCTCTCATTAGCCACTCTCTCATCAAATGCATGGTATTGATCTATAGTCAACCTTTGACGTTGATCCATCTATAATGTTATACACATAGCAACAAAAAATTGTAGAAAAAGAGACGAAAATTGTTTTTTTTTTTAAAATT
This sequence comes from Sequoia sempervirens, assembly GCA_007258455.2. Lineage (NCBI taxonomy): Eukaryota > Viridiplantae > Streptophyta > Pinopsida > Cupressales > Cupressaceae > Sequoia > Sequoia sempervirens. The sequence goes on along the minus strand of VDFB02193867.1, from coordinate 6,405,197 downwards.
AAAAGGAATTTCTATAGCGATAAAGTTATAGAGAGAAAATAAAATAGAGAGTTTAACTAATGAATTGTAAAAACTAGATTTTTGTAGTTTATATTCAAATTGTTGATTACATTGAATTGCACATATGTCAAACTCAAAGCTTTACTTCACATTGCATAACTAACTAGATGTTGATAGATGGAAAAATGTAAAAAAATTTAGACTAAGAGACAAAAACTATTTTTTTAATTGAAAGGCATTTGCATAGCAATAGAATTATAGAGAGAAAATAAAATAGAGAGTTTAACTAGTGAATTGTAAAAACTAGATTTTTGTAGTTTATATTCATACTGTTGATTACATTACATCACATCTTTCAAACTCAAAGCATTACTTCACATTGCATAACTAATAACTAGATGCTGATAGATGACAAAATGTAAAAAAAATGTAGACTAAGAGACAAAAACTATTTTTTTTTAATTGAAAGGAATTTCCATAGCAATAGAGTTATAAATAGCAAATAAAATAGAGAGTTCAACTATTGAATTGTAAAAAATAGAATTCTACAGTTTATATTCAAATTGTTGATTACGTTGCATTGCACATCTTTCAAACTCAAAGCATTACTTCACATTGCATAACTAATAACTAGATGCTGATAGATGAAAAAAATTCAATTAGAGGCCACAAGATTTTGTGGACAGGTTCAATTGAATCTGGGAGATCTTAAGATTTCTCTCTCAAATTTTGAAAAGGTTCTGGAGGTCCACCCTAAGAACTGTGAGAGCTTAAAAGTTGTAGGCCATATACATGCTCAACAAGGGCAGGCAAAGAAGGCTTTGGAAATTTTAAGAAAGGAAACTCGCATAGATTCACATGAAGCCCACACATTTATCAAGATGGGTGAGTTATTAATATCATCAGACCCTAGTGCAGCCTTAGATTCTCTTAAGATGCCAAAGTATCTTCTGAAGAAGAGAAGAGAAGAAGTACCTATTGAATTGTTAAACAACACTGGGGTTCTTCATTTTGAGTGTGATGAACTAGAGTTGGCTCAACAAACTTTTATAGAGGTATTAGGAAATGATGTTTTGCCTCTACATAAATCTATGTGGTCAGTTTTGTGTATTTTTTACTTAGGATTCTCACAGTTAGTGAAAAGGTAGTGTTTATGAAGGAATGGAAAAGATGTGTAGAGCCTTTGAATTATACCCATACTGTGCAATGGAATTGAATCATTTAGCAAACCATTTTTTCTTCACAGGGAAATTTTTTCTTGTGGAACAGTTTACTGAGATAGCTCTTGTTTCAACTGACCACCCTCTCATGAAATATCATTCATATTATAATCTTGAATGATCTTATTATAGTAAAGATGATTATGACACCACTAGCCGCTACTACATGGCATCAATCAAGGAAAGCCAAAGGACATAGGATTTTGTGGATAGGTTCAATTGAAGCTGGGAGATCTTAAGAGTTCTCTCTCAAATTTTGAAAAGGTTCTGGAGGTCCACCCTAAGAACTATCATAGCTTAAAATATATAGGCCATATATATGCTCAACAATGGCAGGAAGAGAAGGCTTTCAAAATTTTAAGAAAGGGAACTCGCATAGATCCACGTGATGTCCATGCATTTATCAAGATGGGTGAGTTATTAATATCATCAGACCCTAGTGTAGCCTTAGATTCTCTAAGACAACAAAGTCTCTTATGAAGAAGACTAGAGAAGAAGTACCCATTCAATTGTTAAACAAACCTGGGGTTCTTAATTTTGAGCATGATGAACTAGAGTTAACTCAACAAAATTTTATGGAGGCATTAGGAGATGGCATTTGGGTTGAATTCATAAATAAAATCCCCAGTTCCAATTATGTAGTTTTACTTGTGCTCTTTAAGGATATGGAATTCTTCCATCGACTAGAAGAAGGTGGTGTTTCACTTGAGTTACCATGGGATAAAGTCACAACACTATTTAATCTTGCTAGGTTGTTTGAACAACTACATAATACTGAAAAACCAAATCTTTTATACAAGCTAATAATGTTCTAGTTTCTTGATTATGTGGATGCATATCTACATCTTGTAGCCATGGCTCAGGCTCAGAATGAGATCCAACTAAGCCTAGAATTTATTGGGGATGGACTTAAGGTGGATAAAAACTCATCAAATGCTTTATCTGTGCTTGGAAAAATGGAACTGAAAATAGATGACTGTCTTAAAGCAAAAGAAACAATTAAAGCTACACAAAGTGAATCCAATGCAAAGAATCCTTATGTTGACATTTCACTTGGAAATTGGAATTATTTTGTAGCTTTTCGCAATGAGAGGATGGATCCAAAAGGTGGAGGCACAACATATTGAGAAGGCTAGAGAACTATATTGTAAAGTGTTGGCACAAAGACTAGGAAATGTTTATGTTGCAAATGGGGAAGCCATTGTGCTAGCTGAAAGGGGTCAATTTGATATTGTAAAGGAAATATTTACATAGGTACAAGAAGTTGCAGTAGGAAATATCTTTGTTCAGATGCATGATGTGTGGGTAAATCTAGCACATGTTTACTTTACACAAGGAAAATTTGCGCTTGCAGTGAAAATGTATCAAAATTGTTTGAGGAAATTCTATTTTGGCATTGCCACCCAAATTTTATTATATTTAGCTCAAACACATTATAAAGCAGAACAATGGCAAGATTGTAAAAGAAAATTATTAAGAGCAGTAGATAGTAGCTATTGTAACATATTTTGTGTTTAATGTAATCATGGTTTCAAATTACCTTTGAATTCACTGCAGAGGGCATCCCCAAATTTGACTTTGCTATAGAGGGCCTTGTCGACTTCAAATTTGTTGCAACAAACTCTTAATTCCTTTCCCACCTTTTCAGAAGTCTCTAGGTCCTCTCCAAACAATATATATCACCCATGCAAGTAGTTGCTATAACTCAAAATGCCTCAGTGTAGTTGTCAAGTACTGTCAGGCTAAATGCGAATAATGAATAGTACACAATACACTTCTACCAATCATTTCCCCAATTTTTTTTTTAAAATTTTGTCTAATTTGTATTTGCATGACTAACTGTTTAGTCATTTTTTATTTGTGTGACTAAATAATTTTTTACCCAATGACCAAATTAGTCGTTTATTTACTCATTTATAGCCGTATTGCAAAAAATTAGTAGAATTTAGTCATTTTTAGTTATTGTGACTAAAAGTTTTAGTCAACTAGTCATTTATTTTCCAAATTCCACTACTGTCTTCTCTCCCTCTACCTCTTGATCTCTCTATCTCTCTACATCTCTCTATATGTCTTAGTCTCAATCTCCCTTCTCCTTCTCTCTCCCTCCCTCTTTATCTATCTATCTATTAATTTCTCTATCCCTCTCTATCTCTCTCCATGTCTCCCACTAACACACACACACACCATGTTTCTCCCTCTCTATCTCTCTCTCATTGATATACACACACACTCCCTATTTCTCCCTCCCTATCTCTATCTCTCTATCTCTCCCCCCCCTCTCTCTATTAATTGTCTCTATCACCTCTTTTATGTATCACTCTTTCCCCCCCTCTCTCTCTTATTCACTCCCTCTCCCTCCATCTATCCTACTAAATATATACCTCTCTACCTCTATATATCACTTCCTATATATATTTATCTGTATATTTCTCCATCTCCCTCCCCTCTCTCTATCTTATTCACTCCATCTATCCTACTAAATATCTCTCTCTCTCTCTCTATCTCCCTCTCATTCATCTCTATCCTTTTCTATCCATATATTTCTCTATCTCTATCTCATCTCCCTATATATCTCTCTATCTCTATAACTCTTTCCCTGCCCCTCTCTATCTCTTTATATCACCCTCTATCTATATCTATCCATCTCTCCCTCTCACTCTCCCTCTTCTTGTCCATATACCTCTCTATACATTGAGCTATCTCTCCCTATCTACCCCTCCTCTCCCTATCTCTCTCCCTATCTCTCTCCCTATCTCCCCCTCTTCTCTCTCTCTCCCTCTATCTATCTCTCTCCCTCTCTCTCGCTCTTCTCTCCCCCATCTACCTATCTCTGTCTCCTTTTTTCTCTCTCCCTCCCCTACCTATCTCTCTCCCTTTCTCTCCCTCCCTCTCTCTATCTCTCTCTATCTCTCCCTCCCTCATTCCCTATCCTTCCTATCTCTCTCTATCTCTACCTCTCTCTCCTTTCTCTTCCCATATATATCTCTCTTTATCTCTCTCCCTCTCTTTATATCCCCCTATTTTTATCTCCATCTCTCTATCGAGCCCCCTATCCATCTCCATTTGTCTATATCTACTCTTTATTTGTTTATATCTTCAACTCTCTCTTTCTCTCCCTCCCCCTCTCTCTATATCTCCTTCTATATATATATCTCTCTATCACTCTATCTCACCATCTATAGCTCTCCATATATCCCTCTCCCTCTTCCTCTATATCTCTTTATCTCTTCATCTCCATCTTTATCTCTCCCTCTACCTCTCTCTATCTCTCTATCTATTTCTCTTCCTCTCCCCCTCTCCCCCTATCTTCATCTCTACCTCTATTATCCTTTCTCCCCCTCTATTTGTACCTAGAAATTTCTCCCTCTCTCTATCCATCCATCTCTCCCTCTACCTCTTCCTAGGTCCCTTTATATCTATATCTCTTTGCCTCTATATCTCTATCTCTCCAAATTTATTCTACCATCCCTCTCTATCTCTATCTCATTATCTCTCCATCTCTCTCAACCCCTATCTCTCTCTACCCTTGTCAATATATCACTTCATATCTCTATCTTTATCTTTCTATCTATCCCTCTCTCATTCTCTCCCTCTATATATTTATCTCTTCCATCTCTATATACCCCTCTCTCCTCTATCTCTATATATATCTCTCTCTTCTTGTATCCATACCCATCATCTTCTCCATCTCCATCTCCATCTCCATCTCCATCTCCATCTCCATCTCCATCTCCATCTCCATCTCCATCTCCATCTCCATCTCCATCTCCATCCATATCCATCTCTATCACTATCTTCCTCTCTATCTCTATCCCCTAGCTTTATCTCCTTATCCATCTCTCTATATCTTTCTCCCCCTTCTCTCTCCCTCTTTTAATCCATATCTCTCTCCCTCCCTTCCTCTCCCTATATTGTAAATATAACATGAGCCTATTGGTAATGGAGTTTGATTATCTTCTCGATTCAAAGGTTGTAAGTGGATGCATAGTTGATTTGAAGCAATCACTTCTCCATTGTGACCTTTTTTGCACAAACAACATCATTTGATAAATTTCCTACCAATTGACCTCATGTATTGCACAAATTTATGAAAAAAATAGACCAATTTTTTTTCTAAACGACCTTCCACACCTCTTTGGTGTACCCATTGCACACCAAGGTGCAATTACTAGTATTATATTATTACATCATAATAAGAATGTTTTTCAAAAGGGGGATTTCATTGATCATCTTTTCTAGGGGTTTTCTTATGAATGGCTAAAGAAAAACAAGGCAAAATAGTTGACACACAAGCCCATTTTCTGGAAGTAGCAATCTGAGCGAATCTATCACTGGTATTAATGATCATTAGATCTTTGAAAAGTCAAATTTATCCAAAAAAATTCACATTTTTGTTGATGTTTAATGTAAAAGCTATTTCCACATCTTCTATCTTTATTTCTCTTGTTCAATTGAAAACTTTCAGATTTAGTGCAATTCAACTAGACATGGAACACCACCAAAAAGAAAAACAAATTCATAAATTTTGACTGACAACTGCCTTTATATTGGCTAGTCTTCATAGAAGACATTATTATCAAACTCATTGCATTCTTCTTAACTAGACATTGGAATTTCAATTAAGACACTTTATTATAGCAAATCCATATGGTAGGCATCCACCAAACAAATCTTTTGGCTTTATTTTCTTTTTATGATACCATATTTTCACACATTGTATAATAATTCAAAACATTATAGATAACATAAAGTAAAAAAATCAAAACATTCTATCATTATAACATAAAGTAAAATCTAGTATAAAATCTATTTGGTATATTGATTTGATATACAACTTTATGCTATCATTATAGATACTGAATAACACAAGTTTCCAAAAGCAGGGAAATGAAAATTTTCCTTTTCAATAACATATTTGCACATTGCATAAATGATTTCCACATATGATTGCATAAATTAAAAAACATTACATCCAAGTATATGAAAATCATCTTTTCAAATATAGATTATAATTGATTCATGATCATATTCAAATACATATTCATAACTCACAAGAATGCTTTTCCTCTAACCATAGACTTAGCGATCCCCTGCACATCTTCCTAATTGAAAAATGGCCCTACCCTTCAATGACAAGTTTGGTATGGAAACCTATAATAATGCACATTTGAGTATCTAGTGTTGTGTCCTACATATCTAGTATGGCCATACAACTATGGATACCCTCCAACCATGCATGACTCTATTGACTAGTTATGCAAACCAAAATCATAGTGAACTGAAAAAGTGTAAGCAACGATTTCTCCTACTTTGGCCAAAGTTTTGATACATAGAATCAATCCACTTTCTATGAAGCAATGTCATATTTTCACCCACCCTTACTCGACCTAGAAACTCTATTGACCAATGGATAAATATTATCTTAGTTTACCCCCAAGATTATCATTCATAAACAATATTTTTTCAAAAATGATGACACACTAATAGTGATTTCAAGACCAAAATGTTTTGACACAATATCTTGAATACCCTATTACATACTTGTAACATACGAAACTCAAAAATTGCCTCTTATTCAAGTGTTTACCCTAATCCTTGGAAATATCCTACCCTTCTGATATAAGGGATATATAAGCTTCCCATAATGCAAGTTCCCTACTCATGGACAAATTACCATACACATCGGTATTCATATCATATTATCATTCAATAGATATTAAAGATACACATACTTCCATTATGACTTCCAATCCCTATGCTGAAAAGCACATAACTCATTCAAACATCACCATATAATATTGTATTATTATGATATTATCCTATCACCTTATTTTAGCTTCTCTTTGATATGTTACTCAAATAATATAATCAAGATAACTACTTATCATGCACTTTATGAATCTTCAATGTACAACTTATCTCATGTATTTTTATAATATAGCTCTATGAATAGATAATATATCTATTTGCACATGCACTCTCATTCTTTCCAATAGTAGAAATAGGAACACAATGATAGTACAATCATATTCAAGCAATAATAAAAATTAGAATCAGAAATAAAATAATAAAGAGGAAGAGATATCTTAATCATGCCTGGATTAAAATTGCTCTTGCAACTCCTTGCTCCAAAACTCAATAACTCATCCTACTGCCTTGTCTATGCTCATCTCTCAAACTATGATATTCTAACAATCCTCAAGAACACTCTATACTCTCTAACTCACAAAAAATTGCTACTCTCAAATGACAAAATGAATGCACAAAACACTATCTCCTCACCATCTCATGTATATCCTATGCTCAAAAAAACAATAAGTATGCACTTCAAAAATGAACAAAACTATGAGAAACTGCATCCTTTTATAATGAAATGGAGAAGTGGTCGATCCCTTAAGATAGCTATCACCTCTAAATTTCCTTGCCAGTCGTGGTACTTAGCTAGGAAAAAATTAGTTAAAGAAAGACTCTCAAAACAACTTAACCTCATCACAGGCTTGCTGGAACAACCTTCTTTGTTTGCTGGAAGGTTTGATATAGCAGACTAAGTCTGCCATATGGCATGTTAAGTTTCTAGTTCAGATGGAAATTCAAAACTTACTCATGCACCCTCATACATGGGCTGCAACTTACCTTTTACCCAATCAAACTTGCATATATGGCATGGTAATTAACATGCTCAATATGGTGTAGAGTCTCATGACTCATAGCGACTCACAATAATAGTTATAAACTTTCCTTTATGTGTGGATTTACTGCCACTTTACTTGCCTTGTGTGACATTTCATGAGCCTTCATTACATGGTTTCCATTGAATCAATTAACATTAATATATATATATATATATATATATTATATTAATAAATATATTAATATATATGCATTTATATTTATTTGCTTATAGCAATCACTCATTATATATATATATATATATATTAATATATGTATATATATAATAATCACAAAAATATATATGTATATTAATATATACATATATAGCAATTAGTTTAAACATAATAACACTTATATACATATTGATATATATAATATATAGCTTGCATATGCACTACATATCTACGTATGGGTATACGTAGATATTACTATCTATGTATGCTCATACCTACATACGTACGTATGTATGCACCACCATATATGTACATCTATATATATATTATATATATATATATACACATCCACAATAAATAACATATCTTAATCACAAGATTTAACACATTAACTCAAATTGGCTAATCAATCATGGAGGGTCAAAGACAACCAACCCAAACTTCCTTGTCAACCAAAAACTATTAACTTGACTTAACACTTACCGAAACAAAACTTAGGCTGACTCAACAAGGTTCCCCTATCTAGTGCAGTGTGTGTGTGCGTCAACTCAGATAGACATATAAATGGTTTCCATACCAACCTCCTCTCCTAGGTGATACTCTCCCTCTCCCTCTGGAAGGTTCGAACCTTTCTTGCATCCAACTTAGTAAAATATGTATGTAGTTAGTTGACAACATGTAAATCATATGTCATAAACATCATTAAAGTATTTGAAAAGTAATTCTTCATAACACATATTCATACATTCCATTAATCCATTGAAATTTCATAAAAAAAATCACACATTAAAAACTTATTTACTCATAATAGTAATAGTATGTGGTAAACAAACAACAGGGTGTAACATATCCCCCCTTGAGAATCATCATCCTCAATGATTTAAAGTATCAAAACATAAACTATAATCAAAGCATAAATTATTTCTAGGAATTTTTAGAAGCTTGCACAATATGAGGAAATATCTACTTAATCTCAAGATAGTTTTCCTAGGTAGTACAATCTTTGGCATACTAATCCCACTAGACCTTGCATTCAAGGACCTCTTTAAATTACGTAGGTGGAGCTTACGTGTTTTGAGCACTCTAAGAGGCTTGATTATTATCACTCTTGGGTCCTATACCTGTAAAACATTCTAATCAATAATATGATTACCTCCTGGTATATACTTTTTAAGGTACGACACATGAAAGACATTATGCATCTTGACAAGAGTTGGTGGTAAACTAATTTGATATGCGACAGGGTTGAATTCTTTAAGAACTTTGAAGGGACCTACATATCATGGATCTAGTTTGGATGACTTTCAAAAATTAATCAAGCTCTAATGAGGCTTGACTCTTAGCAAAACCTTCTCTCCTACTGAGAAATGTTTGGGCACACGCTTACCATCTGCATTACTCTTTTTCCTATCATTTGCTTCTGCTAATCTTTTCCTTATCAAATTAATCTTCTCCTCCATCTCTAATAGCATCTCTAGCCCAAGGCTAATCCTATCTTCTAGCTTATCCCAGCTTATAGGAGTTTGGAAATTTCTTCCAAATAATGCTTCAAATGGAGCTATCTTGATAGCAAAATGATAAGAATTATTGTATGCAAATTCCGCCAATGGTAAATAATCTTCCCACTTGTATTGTTGATCCATGCAATACATTCTCAGTAGGTCTTCCAACACTTGATTTACCCATTTCGTTTGACCATCCATCCCAAAATGATATGCTAAAATTATGTTCAACTGAGTCCCAAGTGAGGAAAATAAAGTTTTCCAAAAAAATTGATGTTACACGAGCATCCTTATTTGAGTAATCTTCTCAATAACACCATGCAACCTAAACACCTCTTGCATGAACTTGTGAGCTATGAAGGGTGCTCCATCAATCAAGTTCCTTGCAATAAAATGGGCTACCTTGGTGAGCTTTTCCACCTCTACTAGGATAGCATTATACGTATTCCTTGACATAGGAAGTCCTTGTACAAAATCCATGCTAATGATTTGCAATTTCCTCTCTCGAATTTCATGAGGATATAACAGTTCTGCTAGGTGATGATGTTCTGTCTTCACCCTCTGGAATTCTAGACAACTTGCTAGCTACAAACCTTACAACATCCATCTTCATTCTTTTCCAAAATTATAATGGATTCACATCAGCCAATAGCTTTGTTTACTACAGGGTGCAGTATGAACTTTCTTCCACATCATATTTCTTAATTCCTTAGAGTTTGGTACATAGATCCTTCCTCTAAATATTAGTTGTTCATCTGATTCAAAGTGGAACCCATCACACCTTGCATCTTGTGGATCGTCCAAGAGAGCTTTCTTTACTTGCTCAAAATAATCATCACCCTTGGACTTCTAAAATACTTGATTCTTGAAGTTAGAATGAATTGATATCATTGAGGAGATACGTCTCCTTTGACTTAGGGCATCTACAACTTGATTTTCCTTTCCCTTTATATAGTTTATCTCAAAATTACAATCTGATATAAACTCAAGCCATCTCTTCTGTCGTGACCAAGCATTTATATTTAGTTGGGTAAAAAATACTTCAGACCATGGTGGTCAATCTTTAGCTCAAATGGTTTCCCAAGAAAATAATGCCTCCATATTTGTAAAGCATGAACAATTGACACCAGCTCTAGATCATGCAGAGTGTATTTTTGTTCATACAACTTCAATTTACTAGATTCATAGGCAATAGCATGCTCATCCTCCATCAATACCCCTCCTAGACCTTCTCCCAAAGCATCGGTAATGACAACAAAATCACCTTCTAGATCTGGTACTTTTAAGTACTGGAGCCGTAGTTAACTTCTCCTTCAGTTGGTTGAATGTTGCTTGAAATTTTTTGTCCACTCAGAAATTTTACCCTTCCTTTGTAATGATGTGATGGGAAAAGCTATCTTAGAAAATTTGGCTACAAAATTCCTGTAGTATCCAGCCAAACCCATAAAGCTTCAGACCTCATGCACATTCTTCGGTGTTGGCCATTCTAGTACTGCTTTAATCTTAGCTAGATCAACTACAATCCCCTCCTTTGAGATTACATGACCCAAATACTGTACTTTCTTTTAAAAGAGGTACATTTTGAAAGCTTTCCATAAATTTTATGCTCCCTCAAATGTTGGAGAACAATCCTCAAGTGCTGGATATGTTCTTCCTTATTCTTATAATAGATAAGAATGCCATCTAAGAAGACTAACACAAACTTGTTCAAACAATCCCTGAACACATTGTTCATTAGGTTTATAAATGTTGCAGGTGAATTCATTAGTCCAAAGGGTAGGATTGTGAACTCATAATTCCCATACCTTGTCCTAAAGGATGTTTTATGAATGTCTTCATCCTTGATCCTAAGTTGATGGTATCTCGATCACAGATCAATCTTTGAAAACACTGTTGCCCCATGCATATGATTAAAAAGATCATTGATATATGGTAAGGGGTACTTGTTCCTTATTGTTTCTTTATTTAGAAAACAATAATCTATACATAAGCATAGTGTACCATCCTTCTTCTTGACGAAGGTCACTAGCGCATCCCAGGGTGATACACTAGGTCTGATTAATCCCTTCAACAACAATTCTTTTAGTTGAGTCTTTAAATCCATTAGGTCGGTTGTGGTCATCCTATACGGACCCTTGGATATAGGTTTTGACCCTAGAACTAAATCAATAGAGAATTCAAATACTCTTTTGGGAGGTAACCCAAGAAATTCATTTGGAAAAACATCCTCAAAGTCCATTAAAATGGGATATTTCTCCATATCCATTTTCTCTTATTCCATTATTTCTTCTTCTTCAGCTTCTTGAAGATCCTGGGGTTCATAGTACATCAAGTCATCTTGAAAGATGAACTCCCTGTACTCATCCAAAATTTCCATTTTAACAGTAAAAAGTTGACAACCCTTTTCTTTGGCTCTTTGCAACTGCATGGTGGAGATTTGTGGCAACTTTACTTCACCAGGTGTACCTTGTAAGTACACCCTATTCTCGAGGTCATCTAGACACTCTACTATTTTGGCATAAAAATTGACCTTAGCCCTATTCTTCCATAACCAATTCAACCCTAGAATGACATCATATGATCCTAAGGGGGTACGTAAAGATTTACTTCCATTGAGAAACTCAAAAGTTCAACCCTTGCCTTAAACAAACATTTCTCTACCTTTTCTCTTGTTTGGTTTGCATATTCTACAAACCAAGACTTTTCCATGTAACCAACTTTCCTAGTTAAATTTCTTACTACTTTAGGAGAAACAAAACATTATGTAGCACCAATGTCTATTAAAATTGAAATTGGTAATGCCAAGTAAAATACCTGGAACCCTAATTGGAGTAATTTGGTACTCCGCTTGTTGATTATCTAGTGTTGTATGAATTCTTTGCTGGAATGCTGCTTGTTGGGAAGGTAAGGGATTTCTATGAGGTTGTGTCCCCTGTGCCTTGTTGGGACACTGGTTGGTGTAGTGATCACCACCACATAAGAAACATCCTCCTACTGGTCCTCGCCTTTCTAGAGGATTTTTGGATTTTTCTTCACTCCTCTTGGGGTTATTATTGTTGTTGCCCCTTCAGTCACCCCTAACTTTGTTCTGATTATTTTAGAACCCCTTATCTCCTTTCCTCTTGAAGTCTTGACAGTCACCCTTCTTAAATGTCTGATTGGATTGTGACCAATTAAACTTCTTATGAATCTTTTCCCTATATGTAAAAATTGACCTCAAATTTTGTTCCTGCTTAATAGCCTTCTCGTACACTTGGTCCATAGTGGTAGGACCATGTACATCTACTTCACCTCTAATCTTGGTGTTGAGACCCATTATGAATTTCTAGCTTTGAAACTGCTCGTCCTTCTGGTACTAGGGTACGTACTTAAGAAGGCTAGTAAATTTCTCCCAATATTCATTTATAGTGGAATCTCCCTATCTCATATTTTGGAAATCCATCAACTAAATTGATTGAAGTACAATTGTGGGAGCCACCGCTGATGAAAGATCACTATGAACTCATCCCAAGTTAGATTTAATGAGCTAAGACCCAATTCCATCTTCTTATTCATCCACCAAGTGGATGCTTCACTAGACAATTGAAAAGCTCCCCATACAACCTTAGTCACTTCAAAATAATTTCTTATTTTGAAGTAATTCTCCATATTAGTGAGCCATACTTCAGTAGCATCCCCACTCATGGTTCCTTTGAACTTAGGAGGAGTGACCTTTCTCATATCTCGAGATAGTTCTTGGGAAAGGCGATTCCTTTTACCCCTTTTAGATCTTGACTTAGATTCATCATTCCCATGATCACTTAGGGTAGTGCAATCATTTGAGTTCTCATCCTCTCCTTCCTTTGGGGTGTCCTACTCAGGTCTACCTGTTCCCCTAACCTCTTGCTCAAGGTGGCCATTCTTGCCTCTTACTTCATTTAAAATAGTTAATATTTGATCCAGTTTGGCTATGGACTTCCCCGTGGGTTGACCTACTTCATGACTACCTTTGATTTCCAACCATACTTACAGGTAGTATCCCACCTGGAGGTTTCATTTATAAAATACAATTAGTTCCTTTAATTTTTTATTTAACATCTAAATATTTCAAAATTCATTCATTTCACATTCAACAAAGTAGATGAGAGAAAATTTTGCACAGGTTTTTTCCAATTCTTTTCTTTTTATTATAATCATAAGGATTCCAATCATCCTTTAATACATAGTTATACATAAGATGACTATTCATAATATTCAAGGGGAGTATATTCCTCAAATTCACTATTAGATACAATCATAATATGTTTAGGGGACAAGGGCACATGTGGGTCCCTCCGAATCATAGGTGGACTAACAGTCCACTCAGTGGGCATATCCCTTGAGAGTGGTAGAGGATTAGACTCGACTGGAGAAATAGGAGGTATGAAATTGGTTTCTTCCCACATTTTATTCCTCTCCATTTTAATGCATGACAATGCACTACTAATATTCTTGGTAACTCCAAGCCATATCTCTCCACTATGATTGCTTCCATCTATGGTTTTAACTATGGCCTCTCACTCTTTCCTTGCCCTCAAGTAGTGTCATTTCCAATCATTGATTTCCTGGCAGTCATCTTGAGTCGCACCATCCTGGCACAAGAATTCCAAACATTAGCTATTGATAATGTTGGATAATAGGCTAGCATAATGAGCTCATAGGTCCTCGTGTTGAACCTGATAGCTCTGATACCACATGTAACATACCCAATGTTTACTCAACAATTTTCACCTAATTTTAACTTAGACAATGAATAACACAAGTTTCCAAAAGTAGGGAAATGCAATTTTCCTTTTCAATAACATATTTTCACATTGCATAAATTAAATAACATTACATAATTCTAAGTAAATGAAACTCATCTTTTCAATTACAGATTACAATTGATTCATGATCATATTCATATACATATTCATAACTCACAAGAGTTCAGTGGTCAAGGTGTCCTCATCTGGATCACAATTCTTTTGTTTCACAAGCCTTGGTTTCCATCTACAAGAGGGAGAGCATCACCCAAGCACATTTCCTCCAACCACACACTTAGCGGTCCCCCGTACATCTTCCTAACTAGAAAATATCCCTACCCTTCAACGAAGAGTTTGGTATGGAAACCTCTAATAATGCACATCTAAGTATCTGGTGTTGTGTCCTACATATCTAGTACAACCATATAACTATGGATACCCTCCAACCATGCACAACTCTACTGACTAGCTATGCAAAGTTGGATCACAGTGAACTGACAAAGTGTAAGAAGCAACTTCTACACCTACTTTGGCCAAAGTTTTGATATATATAATCAATCCACTTTCTATGAAGAGGTGTCATATGTTCACCCACTCTTACTTGATACTAGTAGAATTTGGAAAATAAATGACTAGGTGACTAAAAATTTGTCAAAACAACTAAAAATGACTAAGTTCAACTAATTTTTTGCAACACAACTATAAATGAGTAAATAAACGACTAATTTGGCCATTGGGTAAAAAATTATTTAGTCACACAAATAAAAAATGACTAAATAGTTAGTCACACAAATACAAATTAGAAAAAAATAAAATTATATTTTGGGAAATGATTGGTGGGAGTGTATTGTGTGCGATTCATTATTCACGTTTAGCTCGGTACTTGACAACTACATTGAGGTATTTTGAGTTTTAGTAGCTACTTGCATGGGCGCGTGATTCATTATTCGTTTATCCTGGAACTTGACAACTACATTGAGGTGTTTTGGGTTATAGAAACTACTTGCATGGGTGATAAAGATTGTTTGGAGAGGACCTGGAGACTTCTAAAAATGCGGGAAAGGAATTTAGAGTTTTCTGCAATGAATTTGAAATCAGCGAGGCCTCTACAATGAAGTCAGATTTGGGGATGCCCTCTACAGTGAATTCAAAGGTGATTCGAAACCCTCATTACATTAAACACAAAATATATAGCTTTCTAATTGGAAACTTACAATAGTTACAATCTATTGCTCTTATTAATGTTATTTTACAATCTTGCCATTGTTCTGCTTCATAATGTGTTTGAGCTAAATATAATAAAATTTGGTTAACAGTGCCAAAATAGAATTTCCTCAAACAATTTTGATACATTTTCACTACAAGCGCAAACTGTCCTTGTGCAAAGTAAACATGTGCTATATTTACCCACACATCAAGCATCTGAACAAAGATGTTTCCTAATGTAGCTTTCTGTACTTGTGTAAAAATTTCCTTTGCAATAACAAATTGACCCCTTTCAGCTAGCACAATGGCTGCCCCATTTGCAACATAAACATTTATTGGTCTATGTGCCAACACTTTACAATACAGTTCTCCAACCTTCTCAAGATATTGTGCCTCCACCTTTGGATCCCTCCTCTTATTGTGAAAAGCTACAAAATAATTCCAATTTCCAAGTGAAATGTCAACATAAGAATTCTTTGCATCTAATTCACTTTGTGCAACTTTAATTGTTTATTTTGCTTTAAGCCAGTCATCAGTTTTCAGTTCCATTTTTCCAAGCATAGATAAAGCATTTGATGAGTTTTTATCCACCCTAAGTCTATCCCCAATCATTTCTAGGCTTATTTGGATCTCATTGTGAGCCTGAGCCATGGCTGCAAGATGTAGATATGCATCCACATAATCAGGAAACTTGAACAATATTAGCCTGTATAAAAGATTTGGTTTTTCAGTATCATGTAGATGTTCAAACAACCTAGCAAGATTAAATAGTGTTGTGAATTTATCCCATGGTAACTCAAGTGAATCACCACCTTCTTCTAGTCGATGGAAGAATTCCATATCCTTAAAGAGCACAGGAAAAACTACAAAATTGGCAATGGGGATTTTATTTATGAATTCAACCCAAATTCCATTTCCTAATGCCTCCATAAAATTTTGTTGAGCCAAATCTAGTTCATCATGCTCAAAATGAAGAACCCCAATGTTGTTCAACAATTGAATGGTTACTTGTTCTCTACTCTTCTTTAGAAGAGACTTTGTTGTCTTAAGAGAATCTAAGGCTGCATTGGGGTCTAATGATATTAATAACTCAACCATCTTGATAAATGCATGGGCATCACATGCATCTATGCGAGTTTCCTTTCTTAAAATTTCTAGAGCCTTCTCTGCCTTCCCTTTCTAAGCATATATATGGCCTACAACTTTTAAGCTCTCACAATTCTCAGGGTGGACCTCTAGAACCTTTTCAAAATTTGAGAGAGAACTCTTAAGTTCTCCCAACTTCAATTGAACTTTTCCACAAAATCCTATGGCCTCTGGCTTTCCTTGATTGATGCCATGTAGTAGTGGCCAGTGGTGTCATAATTGTTGAAAGGCGCAAGACAACTGAGAGGGGGGGTGAATCAGTTGTCACCAATCTCAAACACTTATCAACTTCACATCCACTTTATTATGTTATTAAGTATGAACATGAAATGCAAATAATAGAAAGCAATATCAACACAAGAAACACCAAATTTATATGGAAAACCCAATAAGGGAAAAACCACATTGAAGATTAACTCACAATATAAAGTAACTCCAAAATCAATTACAAAGAGGCTCACTCCCAATGGGCTCACTGCCCAAAAGGACTTACTGTCTAGATACAAGGCTCACTGCCTACAAATAGGAATCACTATCCAACAAGGAGGCTCACTACCTACAAATACAAAATATAATAGAAAAATCCACCACAAAAAATTACATAGATCCGCAGCCTTGATCAGAAAATTGCAGACACCATCGGCTCTTTGCTTTCAGGAGTCTAACACATTAAAGTATTGTTGCCTCAGTTCACTTTTGTACACTTTTGCTTCTCAAACTTGTGGAATTCTGATACATCAATTCACAATATCTCGACTTGTATTTATACCATCTTCAACCTTAGAAACTTTCTCCAAGGTCGGATACACACACTTCATATTTCAAATTCAAATTAGGTTGGCAAGTCAACATTCCCATGGTGGAAGAGAATGAGAGCAGACCAAACCAACACTTAACCAAGACCCAAAACAACATCTCGGATCAATCACACACTTTCTTAATTAATACTTATCCTTTGCATGACATGTAGACACTAGGTTGGCCGAACCTGATGAAAACACAAATGAAATTTGAAGTACACGCTTCCGCAACAACAAGATAATCATGCATACCACAACTCAGATGCCTTCAAATTCATCCGCAATAAATGCAACAACCTTCATACACAAAATACTTCCCATCAGTCCATCTAGATTGTATAGACACACACAAAAATACTGAAACTCATCTTCCAGAGCACCAAACCATGAACACCTTTGATACAACATAAATAACATCATTACAAGCCTTCTACCAGGTCCACAAGACTTGAAACAAACCAATGGAGGACTGTGGAGTAGAAACATTTCTCCCAGTCCATAGACATTCAACTCTGCCAGACTAGTTCACACACTGGTGAACATAGCTTTCACTCTTCATCAAACTAGAAGCTATAATCCATGATATATCACTAACAAATGCCCGCAAACAATACTTCAGATCTGCAGAAGCATAGGATCAACACAAAAGAAATGCGGAGCACAAACCAGAGCACATTCTGAACACACACACAACTTTGTCTTCACTATTTCTCAAAAGCACTTGGTAACACATCATATCAACACATCTATAACATCATAAAGATAGCTCCATGTACTCACAACATCTCAATAGTATCTCAACTATACATGCTCCACTTGCAACAACCTATAATGTGTTGACATCAATGACAACATTAATGGCAACACCACCAAACTCATTCATACTTGCAACAATCTCCCTCTTTGTCATTGATGGCAACACATGATGTGAAAAACCATCAAAGACAACATCCATTCCATTTCTGCACTCTCCTTTATTTTTTAGATTAGACAACCTACACAACATTCTTGCACTCTCAATACTCTCTCCCTTTTTCTTTCTATTTTTCACATGACTCTCTCTCCCCCTTTGACATCAATGGTAAAGAATCTGATCACTCCCCCTTAGGAGAGCACCCACATATCTCATACTACAACAATGATACTTCCTACTCCCCCTGAGGAGTAGACCCAGTCATTAGTCTAGATAAATGAAAAATCTATAGATCCACTGAACTAATGCACCTCCATGTGCACCTAGTTCAAAGAAGGAGGGGAAATAACCCCCAACTTCTCCCTGAGATACTCAAAAGTATCCATCGGAAGAGCCTTAGTAAATATATCTGCAATTTGATCCTTTGTAGACACATACTCCAATATGACTTCATTCTCCAATACCTTCTCTCTCAAGAAATGATATCTGATAGATATATGCTTTGTCCTTGAATGCATTACCAAATTCTTTGAAATATTTATTGCACTTGTATTGTCACAAAAGATAGGGATAGGCTCATCACACATCACTCCTATGTCCTTCAATGTTTTCTTCATCCATAATACCTATATGCAACAAGATGCTACAACAATGTACTCAGCTTCTGCAATGGATAAAGAAACTGAATCATGTTTCTTGCTTAGCCATGAAACCAATCTTCCTCCAAGAAAGAATGCACCACCACTTGTACTCTTTCAGTTATCCACCAACCAACCCAATCTGCATCAGTGTAAGCACTCAAAGTGAAATTATTATACTTAAGATACCACAAGCCATAATATAGAGTGCCTTTTAGATATCCGAATATTCTCTTCACAGCTATAACATGTGCTTCTTTTGGTTCTGCTTGAAATTTGGCAACCAAACATACTGCATGCATGATATCCGGTCTAGTAGCAGTAAGATATAACAATCCACCAATCATAGATCTGTACATGCTCTGATCAACTTTTGGAGAATCATCATCTTTACTTAGCTTGCATTTGGTCACCATAGGGGTACAGATCAGTTTGGATTCATCCATTCCAAACTTTTTCAACAATTCTTTCACATACTTTGATTATGAAATGGATATTCCCTTATCAATTTGATTCGCTTGAAGTCCAAGGAAGAAATTCAACTCACCAATCATAGACATTTCAAACTCATTTTTCATCTCCTCTACAAATCTCTTGCACATACCTTTATTTCCTCTGATAATGATATCATCAACATATACAACTACTATCAACATTCTATTTCCTTCAACCTTGAAATCGAGATTACTATCTATGGAGCCTTTGTTGAACCTTTGTTGTGTCAAATATCTATCCAACCTTGCATACCATGCTCTGGGAGCCTGTTTAACTCCATACAATGCATTTTTCAACTTGCAGACCATGTCCAGTTTATCTAATAATTGAAATCCCTCTGGTTGTTCCATGTACACCTCTTCTTCCAATTATCCATTTAGGAATGCTGAATTAACATCCATCTAATATACTTTGAAATCTTTGTGAGTAGAAAATTCCAAAAACATCTAAATAGCCTCCATTCTTTCCACCGGGGCAAATGTCTCCTCAAAGTCTATTCCCTCAACTTGTGAATAAAATTTGCATACAAGCCTTGCTTTTTTTCTTACTACTTCACCATTCTCATTCAACTCATTCCTGAACACCCACTTTGTACCAATTACATTCTTGTTTACAGGTCTAGGAACCAATTCCCATGTCTGATTCTTTTTTATCTGCTGCAATTCCTCTTTCATTTCTCTAACCCAACTCTCATCTTTCCATGCTTCACACACTGTTTTAGGTTCTATCTTTGAAATTAGACATAGATTTACCTCAGCTGCTACCACTTTGCTTCTTGTCTTTACACCTTCACTCTTATCTCCAATTATCTGTTCTTCCAGATGATTCTTCTATACATATTTTGGAGTCTTAGGAGCAGGTTCCGGAGCTTCTTCTTCTTCGACCCGTTCTTCTTCTTCTTCCTTATTCTCTTCTTGTACTTTTCTTTAATAGGCTCGTTCAGTTCAACTTCACTTATTTCAACTAGTCTGTGCATGTTTTCATCAAATTTTACATTTGCCCTCTCAACAATCTTCCTCAATCTTTTATTGAAGCATCTATAAGCTTTGCTACTAGTTGAATACCCAAGGAAAATACCTTCATCACATCTTGCATCAAATTTTCCAAGGTTCTCATCATCTCTTTTAATGTAACATTAGCTTCCAAACACCTTAAAGTAATTAACAGTAGGAATCTTTCCTGCCCACAAATCATAAGGAGTCTTTGTGTTGTTACCTATGATCTAAAATCTGTTAAGAATATAAACAGTGTGGATTGCCTCTCTCCAATATACATCAGGTACATTTTCTTCTTTCATTATAGTTCTTGCAGCTTCTTGAACTGTCCTGTTCTTTCTCTCAACAACTCCATTATGCTAAGGAGTTTTAGGAGCAGAAAATGTCTCTTTATGCCATGCTCTTCACAAAATGTATTAAACTCACTGGAAGTGAATTCTCCACCTCTATCAGACCTTAAACATTTGATTCCCAGGTTCACTTCATTATCTACCATTTCCTGAACACTTTGAATCTATCTAGAGCTTGAGCTTTCTCCCTAATAAAAGTAACCCATGTCATTCTAGAATAATCATCAATCAGAAGCATGAAATAACTGTCACCATTAAGACTTTTCATTCTTGTGGGACCGCAAAGGTCTGTATGAACCAATTCCAACATTCTCGTAGTTGATTGTTCCTTTCCTTTAAAGATACATCTTGTTAGTTTTCCCAACTAAAAACTTCTACAAATAGTATTGGTAGGCTTTGTGAGTTTAGGAAGATCCTGGACAACCTCTCTTGAAATAATCCTGATCATATTATCAAAGTTTACATGTCCCATCCTTCAGTGCCATATCGAACTTTCATTAACTTGAGATACAAGGCACTGACCATCAACACCCTTAAGCTGATAGATGTTTCCATATGTTCTTCTTCCTGCAACAACCACAGTTCTGGACCCTTTCTAATATCACAAGTATTATCCTGAAACACAAGCTTGAATCCTTTGCTACACATTTTTCCAACACTCAAAAGATTATGCCTTAAGCCTTTAACATAATAGACATCATCAATACTGTGTTTTCTATCAAAACTAATTGTTCCTTTTCCAATAATCTTAGCACTAGAATCATCTCCAAACATGCCTAATCCACCATCATACTTTTCAATTTTAGTGAACTTACTTTTTTCTTCGGTCATGTGATTTGAGTAGCCATTGTCAATCACCCAATAGTCTTCATCTTGTCTAGCATGAAAGGCAGTAACCAGAGTACCTTCCATCTCTTCCTTCTTGTTCTTCAGACCACTTTCCCTTGCACATCTTCCAAAGTTAGTATATACTGATTTATTCTCTAAGGCTAGAAACAAGCATTCATCATTATCATCCTCAAAATAAGATTCATCATCAAAAATTCCAACATCTTCTCTAATATAGTACAATCTCTTGAACTTCTTATCCTTTTTGTCTTTATTGTCTCTATTCTTCTTGTGTACAACTCTATTTGGACATCTTGAAGCATAGTGACCAATATTTCCACAACTGAAACATTTAAAAGGAAACATACCTTTGTACTTATCGGTACCTTTCTTCAACTTCCTTGTAAAATTTGCTTCCAACTCCTCTGAACCTTCACTATCTGGATCATCTTCTATCTTAGTGGCTTTAAAGGTAGATTATGTTTTCTCCTTTTCCTTTCCAAACTTTCTCATCTCAAATGCAATCAAGGTTCCAAATAATTGTTCTTTAGTAAACTTCTTAGGATCATACACTTCCTCAATAGCTAAGACCTTATCACTATAACTCTCTGGTCGAGTCATCAAAATATTCTCCATTACATCTTCATCTATCAGAGTAGCACCTTGATTTTTAACTTCATTCACTGCAATATCAATCCTCTAAAAAATAGCTTGCAATGTCTTCACCTTCTTCCATTTTCAAATTATCATATTTGCGCTTAGCTGTTAGCTTCTTTGACAATTTCACTCTATCATTTCCTTCATAGATATCCTCCAATTTTTTCCATACTTCATAAGCAATGCCCAAAGAAATAACTTTTGTTCACTCAGTCTTAGGTAAATCACTATAGAATGCATATCTTGCTTTTTTATTTTCCTCAAGCAGAAATCTCATTTGTAGAAGGACCACTTGTCAGTGCAACATATTTTATCTCAACAACTTTCCAAGTCTTGTACCAAGAGAGATCAAGTAACCTCTCATCTGCACTTTCCAGTAACTATAGTTAGATCAATCAAACATAGGGATTGCCAATTTGTGTGCCATTGGATCTACCCCAAGTGGTTAAGCTCTTCTCCTAGGAAGCAAAATTCTGATACCAATTGTTTGAAGGCCCAAGACAACTGAGAGGGGGGGTGAATCAATTGTCACCAATCTCAAACACAAATCTCAAAATCTTATCAACTTCACATCCGATTTATTTTGTTATTAAGTATGAACATGAAATACAAATAACATAAAGCAATATCAATAGAAGAAACATTAGATTTATGTGCAAAACCCAATAAGGGAAAAACCACGATGAGGATTAACTCACAATATAAAGTAATTTCAAAATTGATTACAAAGAGGCTCACTGCCCAAAAGGACTCACTATCTAGATACAAGGCTCATTGCCTACATATAGGATTCACTATCCAAAAAGGAGGTTCACTTCCTACAGATACAAAAGATAAAATAAAAATTCACCACAACAAATTATACACATCTGCAACCTTGATCAAAAAATTGCAGACACCATCAACTCACTGCTTTCAGGAGTCTAACACATTAAAGTATTGTTGCCTCAATTCACTTTCACACACTCTTTCTTCTCAAACTTGTGGCATTCTAATACATCAATTCACAACATCGCGACTTGTATTTATACCATCTTCAACCTTAGAAACTTTCTCCAAGGTTGGCTACACACACTTCATATTTCAAATTCAAATTAGGTCGGCAACTCAACATTCCCGCGGTGGAAGAGAATGAGAGCGAACCAAACCGACACTTAACCAAGACCCAAAAAAACATCTCAGATCAATCAAATGCTTCCTTAATTGATACTTATCCTTCGCATGACGTGTAGACACTAGGTCGCCCAAACCTATTGAAAACACAAATAAACTTTTAAGTACATGCTTCCGCAACAAGAAGATAGTCATGTGGACCACATAACATGCTTTACCATACACTGGAACACATATCAAATTCCTTTAGATTCATTAGCAAAAAATGCAACAACCTTCATACACAAAATACTTCCCATCAGTCCATCCAGACTGTACAGACACACACAACAATAATGAAACTCATCTTCTAGAGCACCAAACCATGAAAACCTTTGATACAACATAGATAACATCATTACAAGCCTTTTACCAGGTCCGCAAGACCTGAAATAAACCAGTGGAGGACTACAGAGCATAAAAATTTCTCCTAGTCCACAGACAAACAACTTTGCCAGACCAGTTCACACACCAGTGAACATAGCTTTCACTCTTCATCAAACCAAAAGCTACAATCTATGATATATCACCAACAGATTCCCACAAACAATACTTCAGATCCACACAAGCATAGGATCAACATAGAAGAAATGTGGAGCACATACCAGAGCACATTCTGAATGCACACACAACTTTGTCTTCACTATTTCTCAAAAGCACTTGGCAACACATCATATCAGCACACCTGCAACATCATAAAGATAGCTCTATGTACTCACATCTCAAATGTATCTCAACTATACATACACCACTTGCAACAACCTATACTATGTTGACATCAATGACAACATTAATGGCAACACCACCAAACTCATTCGTACTTGCAACAACAATCACCTTTACTATGATAAGTTGGTACAAGATTATAATATGAATGAGATTTCATGAGAGGGTGGTCAGTTGAAACAAGAGTTGTCTTAGTCAACTGTTCCACAAGAAAATGGTTTGCTAAATGATTCAATGCCATTGCATAGTATGGGTATAATTCAAAGGCTCTATGCATCTTTTCCATTCCTTGATGAACACTACCTTTTTCACTAACTGCAAAAATCTTACAAGTAAAAAATGCACAAAATTGACCACACAGATTTATGTAGAGGTAGAACATCATTTCCTAATGCCTCCATAAAAGTTTGTTGAGCCAAATCTTGTTCATCACACTCAAAATGAATAACCCCAATATTGTTTAACAATTCAATGGGTACTTCTTTTCTCTTCTTTAGAAGAGACTTTGGCATCTTAAGAGAATCTAAAGCTGCACTAGGGTCTAACAATATTAATAACTCACCCATCTTGATAAATGCATGGGCATCATGTGGATCTTTGCAAGTTGCCTTTCTTAAAATTTCTAAAGCCTTCTCTACCTGCCCTTACTGAGCATATATATGGCCTATAGCTTTTAAGCTCTCACAGTTCTCAGGGTGGAACTCCAGAACCTTTTCAAAATTTGAGAGAGAACTCTTAAGATCTCCCAGCTTCAATTGAACCTGTCCACAAAATCCTGTGGCATCTGAATTTCCTTGAATGATGCCATGTAGTAGCAACCAATGGTGTAATAATCACCTTTACTATGATAAGATCGTGCAAGATTATAATATAAATGAGATTTCATGAGAGGGTGGTTAGTTAAAACAAGAGTTGTCTCTGTCAACTGTTCCACAAGAAAATGCTGCCCTGTGAGGAAAAAATGGTTTGCTAAATGATTTAATGCCATTGCACAATACATGTATAATTCAAAGGATCAACACATCTTTTCTATTCCTTCATGAACACTACCTTTTTCACTAACTGTGAGAATCCTACAAGTAAAAAATGCATAAAACTGACCATAGAGATTTATGTAGAGGAAGAACATCATTTCCTAATGCCTCCATAAAAGCTTGTTGAGCCAACTCTAGTTCATCACGCTCAAAATGAAGAACCCCAATGTTGTTTAACAATTAAATGGGAACTTCTTCTCTACTCTTCTTCAGAAGATACTTTGGCATCTTAAGAGAATCTAAGGTTGCACTGGGGTATGACGATATTAATAACTCACCCATCTTGATAAATGCATATAAATCATGTGGATCTATGCAATTTTCCTTTCTTAAAATTTCTAAAGGCTTCTCTGCCTACCCTTGTTGGGAAAATATATGGCCTACAAATTTTAAGCTCTCACAGTTCTCAGGGTGGACCTCTAGAACCTTTTCAAAATTTGAGAGAGAAATCTTAAGATCTCCCAGCTTCATTTGAAACTATCCACAAAATCCTATGGCCTCTGGCTTTCCTTGACTGATGCCATGTAATAGCAACCAGTGGTGTCATAATCAACTTTACTATGATAAGATCATGCAAGATTATAATATGAATGAGATTTCATGAGAGGGTGGTTAGTTGAAACAAGAGTTGTCTCAGTCAACTGTTCCATAAGAAAATGTTTCCCTGTGAAGAAAAAATGGTTTTCTAAATGATTCAATGCCATTGGACAGTAAAGGTATAATTTAAAGGCTCTACATGTCTTTTCCATTCCTTCATGAACACTACCTTTTTCACTAACTGTGAGAATCCTACAATTAAAAAATGCACAAAATTGACCACAAAGATTTTTCCCCATTTTAAATAGCAAAAATTTCCAAAAAAATGCATTTAAAACCTACAAAATAACGCAAATAAAATCACGCTGAGTTTTACGCCAAAAAAAACCATGAGACCATAGCTTGTTGCTTACTATTATTCTTTGATAGATTTCTTCCAAGCATCCATAGCTTGTTCGAAAGCACTTGTTTTAGGCTTTTAGCCATAGCAACAAGGTAGTGAACTATTTGATAAAATGATTTGGTGGAAATGTATGAAAAATATGGTAGAATAGACAAGGCAGTGGACTGTTTGAAAAAATGATTCAAAGAAATGTGGTCTCATGGAATGCCATGACAAGCAAATGCAATTGACAGTTGCTCCTAGTTATTAGTTATGCAATGTGAAGTAATTGCATAACTACTTAGGTTGACTTTGTAAAAACTATATTGTCATTGAAATTTTGTCATTTATCAGCATCTAGTTATTAGTTATGCAATGTGAAGTAATGCTTTGAGTTTGAAAGATGTGCAATGCAATGTAATCGACAGTTTGAATATAAACTACAAAAACCTATTTTTTACAATTCATTAGTTAAACTCTCTATTTTATTTTCTCTCTATAACTCTATTGCTATGGAAATTCCTTTTAATTAAAAAATAGTTTTTGTCTCTTATTTAACAATTTTTTACATTTTGTCATCTATTAGCATCTAGTTATTAGTTATGCAATGTGAAGTAATGCTTTGAGTTTGAAAGACGTGCAATGCAATGTAATCAGTGATCTGAATATAAACTACAAAAATCTATTTTTTACAATTCATTAGTTAAACTCTCTATTTTATTTTTTCTCTATAACTCTATTGCTATGGAAATGCCTTCCAATTAAAAAAATTGTCTTAGTCTACAATTTTTCACATTTTTTCATCTATCAGTATCTAGTTATTAGTTATGCGATGTGAAGTAATGCTTTGAGTTTGAAAGATGTACAATGCAATGTAATCAAGAATTTGAATATAAACTACAAAAATCTAGTTTTTACAACTCATTAGTTAAACTCTCTATTTTATTTTCTCTCTATAACTCTATTGATAAGGAAATGCCTTTCAATTAAAAATAATAATTTTTTTTCTCTTAGTCTACAACTTTTTGTTGCTGTGTAGAACATTACAGATGGATCAACGTTGAAGGTTTACTATAGATCAATACCATGTATTTGATGAGAGAGTAGCCAATGAGAGGGACATGGAAAAATATCCATGTCCATGTAATGACTGTCTTGATGGAAAGGTGAGAAAAAGAAATTTGATTTATTGACATATGATAAGATATGGGCATAGTGGTATAAGCCCTTGGGATTACAATCATTATGAAGATATGACAAAATTGTAGAGTGTGAGAGATGAAGAGGCAACAAACATAGATGAAGTGGTACCAAACATAGATGAAGAGGCAACAATGTTAGATGAAGGGTTTGAAGTTGATAGAATGTTGAATGAGGGTCTAAACAATGATTGGGCCAAGTTGATAGAGAATGATTTAAAGCCTGTGTATGCTAATTGCGAGTTAAGTCATTTGACAACAATCCTTTAAATTATTAACTTGCAAGTGGTGTTTGGCTGGACAAATGAGAGTGTAGATTAGTTATTGGCATTATTAAGTTCGTTATTACCACCTAACTCAACATAGCCAACAAAATGAAGTCAATATAAAAAGCAAATCACTAAGCTAGGCTTAGGGTATGAAAACATCCACACATGTGTGAATGGTTGTGTATTATTTCACAAGAATCTTGCAAGTGAGAGTGAATGTACGAAATGTCATGAAGCGAGGTATAGACAAGGGTGGAAATTAGTTGTGGTTCCTAGAAATGTTCTTCACAATTTTTTTGTAATCCCAAGATTACTTCAAATGTATAGGTGCAGAGACATTAATGAACTTATGTAATGGCATGCCCAAAATAAGAGCATTGATGGAAAACAATGACATGTGCCTGATTCTAAGATGTGGATGGAATTTGATAACAAATGGCCTAATTTTTCTCAAGATCCTCATAATATAAGGTTGGGTTTGGGTCTAGATGGGGTGAAACCATTCTCATATCAAAGTACTAAATGGTCAACTTGGCCAATGTTTTTAATAAATTATAACTTACCACCATGGTTAGCAACTAAACCATTTTTCTTAATGCTATTATTAATTATACCGGGAAAGAAAAGTATGACTTCAGATACAATTGATACTTATCTAGAGCCACTATATGATATGCTAATGGAATTGTGGAAAGGAATTGAAGCAATTCAATCTTTAAGGGATGGCCATTCAATCAAATTCACTTTAAGAGCTTCCTTATTGTTTACGATTCATGATCTTCCTGCATATGGCACACTATTTGGTCTTAGTGTTCATGGATACCATGGATGTCCAGCTTGCAACTTTAAGGATTTTATGAGGCACTCAAGAAGTTTGTGTAAGTGTATTTATTGTGTACATCGTGATTACCGTAAAATAGATCCTCCATATCGTTGAAA
Source organism: Sequoia sempervirens (assembly GCA_007258455.2). NCBI lineage: Eukaryota > Viridiplantae > Streptophyta > Pinopsida > Cupressales > Cupressaceae > Sequoia > Sequoia sempervirens. Next base: position 6,376,601 of record VDFB02193867.1, on the reverse strand, counting down.
AAAAACACAGTTCAATGGTCAAGAAGAGAATCGTGAAGCACCATTGCTAATAACGAGTGATTAAATTATTGAGAATGGAAAAAAAATAATGTCATTTATTGAAAACGATGGGATTTCTCATAGTAGATATGATCCATGCAATGAAAGCGGTGTAAAAAGGTTGTGCATATTCTATAAGTTTCCATACTTTAAGGATATAGCAATTAGGCATGCTGTTGACTTTATGCATACTGAGAAAAATATAGCCTATGCTAGTATAGAAAATCTTTTTGGTGCTTTTGATACTATTTCATCACATGAAGACTTTCAAAAACTAAAGATTCGTTGAAATCTTTGGGTTGAAAAATATGATGATGAAAAATATAGAAAACCTAGTGCTCCTTATGTCTGGACAAAGGAACAATGTGCAAAATTCTTACAGTTGATGTCTCAAACTCGCTTTCCCACTGGATATGTAAGTAGTAGTATTAGAAGCCAAACTGAAATTAATAGCTTAAGAGGCATCAATACCCATGACTATCATGTCATAATCGAGAATATTTGACCTATTGTGGTAAATTTATCAAGTTTGGAAAAGGGGCCAAGATTGGTAGTTATAAGGTTGGGCCTAATATTAAAGAGAATGAGTTTACATGTATTAGATCCTTCAAACTTTGATAGTTTGAGGGAGGAGGTTGTTGAAGTCCTTTGTCTATTGGAACGGAAATTTCCACCAACAATCTTTAACATTTCTATGCATCTTTTGATACATCTAGAATATGAACTAGAGCATTTTGGCCTAGTAAGAATGAGATGGATGTATCCTATAGAATGATATATGAAGGTTTTGAAAAAAAATGTTCCTACTAGGGAAAAACCAAAAGGCAACATGTCTGAGGGATATTCAATGCAAGAGGCCATGGGATTTTGCATATAATATATGAAGGATTTTAAAATTTTCAATCGGCGTGTATGGGATGATGACAAAGATGAGAGCGTTGCAGGTAAAGTATTAGAAGGCAATGGATGTCGCCTCAAGCTATCACATCAAAAAAAAAGTGTGATACATGCCTCTATTCTTCAAAACACATCTTTGTTCGATAAGTGGCGTAGGTAAAAAAATTTACACAATAATTTATTTACTCAATTGCATTTACATATTTATATTATTAATATTACTATTTGTATATCAATATTCATTGTAGAAAATATGAAGAAGAGAATTAAGCTTGGATGCAACATCGACCTCAAAAGCGCATACGCCATGATTTGATTGGAGGTGATTCTTTTCCAAAATTTGAAGAATGGATTGCTAATGCAGTCAGTGATGCAAAAGAAGAAGGTCAAGATATAACAACAGAGGAAAGTGAGCTTTCACAATCTCCACATTTATGGGCTATGCATTTCAGTGGAATGTGGGGCTATGGTAGTCATTTAAGAGTGGAAGAAAAAGACAAAGGAAATAATTTTTTTTATTGTGTTGTTAGTGTTGAATTTCTTCACGAAACTGAGAAGAAATTTTATGTTGGATTCATCTAGAAGAAATTATTCAAGTGTATTTTGGTGAAAATAGTTCCTATATTATTAAAATGTAAGTGGATTCAACCATCCACAGTATGTTTCCCCTCTTCAAATTAACCAATCATATATAATTGATGATGTAAGAAACCCAGGATGGTCGTATGTCATTCAAATAGAGTCCTATTCAAAATGAAAATTCATGGAAGTTGTTGATATAATGCCTGATGGGAAATATGTTAATTTACAAGGAACATTGAAAGAAGTGGATGAAGATGATGATGGAGTGTTTGATAAAGATATTTTGGTTACCAATGAAGAGATTGGGAAAGAGAATGCATTGGACATCATAGATGAGGATGAGGAAGAAAATCAAGTAAATGAAGACACGAGTGATCAAGATTCTAATCTTGCTGGTAATGCAGATGATTATGATGATGTTTTGTCACCTTAACTAGCCTGCCACCTTAAGAGGTTAGCTTGTCACCTAAACTTTGGTTGTATGTATGGTGTAATTTATTATTGAATGTAATAAATATTTAAGTATAGGTATGCTTATTCACTTTTGTTTTATTGATACATTTTTGAATGTAATCATTATTATTCTACTGGTACATTATATACAAAACCTAAGATATTCACTGCTGATTTGAAGTGCATTTAAAGTTAGGTTCAATCATTCTTCTTAGTTTTCTTTCTTTGGTTGAAATAAATTTTGTTTAGTTAGAATATAATTTCTTGTATGTCCTATATGTTTTTTAGATGCTAGACTTTTCTTGTATGTCCTAGATGATAGCTTTAGTTTGTAATAAAAATTCTAGCCTCCACATGTATCGAATATGCTTGTGTAAAGGAAATAATAATGAAAATTTGTGATTAAATAATACATATAGATATCTTAACATTAGGTGAACTAAGCCTCCTCATTACAAACAAATAAATGATCTCTTAGGTTTGACTAACATTGAAAACTGGAAACTAGAAATATGTGAATGAGGTGTTGTGAAATAATATTTTAAGTGAAATCAATCAGTGCCTATTCCTATTGGGAAATGGAGTCAAACTATGGGTGATATATGTGTCTTACTTCTGGCTGCAACTCTAATTATTTGGCATAGTGAGAGTCTATGGCTTGCATAGATGTGTGATGATGCAATTATATGGTTCTTCTTATTGATCCAAATAAGACTTCTAGGTTACTATGAATTATTTAAAGGGATTTAATCCTTACTTGAAGGAACCAATTAAAAGAAATCACACAATGACAAGTGTGTATTGAAAAATTAAACATATACTTGATATAATTAATTTGAATGACAAGGAAGTATTAAACTGGAGACAACCATACAATCATACACAGTATTATCAACAAATAATTGAGACCAGAATTCAAGCACCAGATTAAATCTTCTTCTCCATTGATTGATTCAAATAGATATTACAATATAATAGAAGTCTCCTCATATATGTTTCTATAAATTCCTATGATGATGATATCAAAATTCAGTCTTGGTTTCTCTTTTATAAGAGAAGCAACAAGCTTCAGACCGTTACAAAATATGACATATTTTCAAAATTCATGCCTCTTCGTATAAACTAAAAATTAGTTTTTCTTAAAACATAATTAAGAGGAAATAGAGAAAGTAGATAATATTGATTAGAAGCCCACAACACTTGCAATACACTTGTAGTTTGTTAATCAACATAGGAGACCCGTGACCATCCTGATCTGGAAAAGTCCCCCTCTCCATGATAGAGTGTTTGAAGGCTCAGTTCTTCCATTGCAACATCTTCAAGGCCCTATTCTTTTGGAGGAGCCAAATACTTTTTCTCCCATTGGTATATCGTGTATTCATGAGGCCATTTGTATTCTTGAATCTTTGATATATTTGTTAGGTGATTCCTCCATCTGTTGTCGAGTAACCCTCTGCCATCTGTAATGAATTTAGAATATTTGGTATCCAATGCTATTATTCCATTCATGATCAAATTGAGGTTGTAGACATTCAATTCACCATCCTTTTGTACATGAGCAATGCAATTGGGAATAATTTTTCCAAATTCCTTTCTCCGTTCACTAATATTTTTCAATTGGTTGTCATCCTTTAATATCCTTGGCACAAACCATTTCTTCAATGTATGAAATGATTCCATCCTTGTTTTGATCTTTTGATATTCTCCATTTATATACTGAGATTCATCTATAACTATCTTAACCATCTACTCAGTTGGCTTCGAAGCTGAAGGAATTCCACACTTCTCTGTAATACCCTGCATAAAGTCATCAAGGTATGATGAATTGGCTGCCACTTCTTGAAAAGAGGATCCAGTATAAGTGCATGGGATTTCATCTGGTCAATTGCTTGGGATAATGAAGTGTAGCAATCATACACACTTTCCAATTTTTCCTCAATCAGTTTGATCCTATGATCCAATATTTTTTCCAAGACATTGATGATGATCTGGTCCCACTCCCTCAGTTTCATTATTATATTTTTTCAACTCTTTGATCTCTTATCTTAGTACATTCATTTGTTAAGAGGATGCACTACCTATATTGGTTGATTGGGTAGTAGGAGGTTGATACAATACTATTTCTTTACTCTGTGAGGGCCCTGCTCCTTTCAATTGCTCTTTCAATCTTACATTTTCTATGAATAATTTATTTACCTCATCATTTAAGAATTTGTGTTCCTTTTCATATTTTTTCAATTATTTTTCCATTTACTTAATAGTAGCTCGAATGAACATGGCCGAGTGCATTGCCATGGGGTGCAACTTCTAAAGGAGATGTGTCCTTCAAATGTTTTTACAATAGCCATTCCTCTCATCTCTTGTACCACATCTAACAACCTTGGTTTTTGTGTATTTCTTTGCTTGGCCCAAAATGCCAAGGTCTCAATCTTAGGGTTGTACCTTGTACCACTTATCCCCTCATCAGAATCAAATTAAACAATCATCATTTGGTCTTGTTGTGCTCTTACTTGGTCAAGTAAGAATATATTCTTTAGTTCCATACTCAGGATAATGAGTATATTACTCTTCAAAACCATATCCCTAGCTTCTTGTGGGATAATATCAACATTATCAATTATCAATTCATTGAAAGTCTGGGCTACAATCTAATCATGATGAGACTCTTCAAAAACCATCTTATTTGTCTCTACCCTTTCTTCAAACACTCTCATTTTCATTTTAGCCCAAAAATCCTTAAATTTAGGGCTCTTAATGAAATCATCATCCTCAATAAATTTGAGAGCCACAATTTCCCTCTCATCATCCTGTATTTCCCTTTCTCCCTGCATATGGATATCAATTCTATCTTCTTTGGTTTATGAGATTCAGTTTCATGGGAAGGTTGATCAACTAACTCAACATCATCCTTCAAACTCCTGAGTACATTGGCCACTTCTTCACTCATTTCATAGGAGACCAATCTATATGGCTCCTGTGTCTTTTGTTTCTTAGGAAGTGGTTGCTCAAGAGGTGATTCTTGAGGAACATGACATATAGAAATAGTTTCAGGAGATGGATCTGAAATTACAATATCACTTGGCCTTTTGGGAGATAATTTGGTGGGCCTCTCCTCCTCTGCTGCAGACTTAGCATACAATTCATCAAACTTATTAATTATCAAACTTATCCTCTTAAGAGGATCTACTTCTTCTACAAAATACCCCAAGAAGTCACTGTTCTTCTTCCTTTCTTCTTGCAACTTCATCATGATCTCCCATTTTCTTTTCCTCTAATATACCTCTTGGGGAGTGAAGTAGTTTCTAATCACATCCTCTTCATAATCCACTTGATGAGTGATTTTGGCCTTTGTGAGGAGGTTTTGTCTTATAAAATTCATATGGCCCTCAGGGTCAAAAAACCTTTCAATTGAAAAATTAATTTGGGAAGGTGAATGAGCTCTGCTAGGGTTTCTTGTGTCTGTGGTCATCCTTGGCCCCTCTTGCATCATGTTGTGCCTTAGGCATAGGATTTTCTCATTTACTATGTGTACGTCCATATTTACTGTGGTTTTCTTGGTTTTATTAGTCCTTCAACTAGCTCTAACCCAACAGTTCTTGTTGGTGTTGGTGGTTCGATGACTCAGCTCAATGGCTCCCCCTCCAAATAAGCAACCCCAAAAATTTGTTCTAAAGGTGTTTCATGAGGTAAGTCTTTTGACTCCTCAGCTGATTTGGTTTTACCTTTGCCATATTTTGATTCTACATGTCAATGGCTTGAGCAGCATACTCTTGTGGGTTATTTTTTTGGGAGGACTCCCCCTGAAAATGTGCTTAAAGAATGGGTCCACAAGGCCTAGGTCCCTCATGGGGTCCACCTTGATATGGTCTAGAGTTTAACCAAAGGTTTTTTTCTTTTTTGCTTTGCAGAGGTCAGTCATGTTCAGGCAATCCTGAACTATGGTCCTTGGTATGTTCGGTCATCTTTGTTGGTTTTCCAGTCATGGACCCGAGATTTTGCTATCTTAGATGATACCAAGTTATGGGTCCTGGTCTGGACTGAGTTTTCAGGTTTTCCTTTTCCTTTTGTGCCTTTTTTGCAACATATTGCGTCCTCTCTAGAGAAAGTTATTTGTGTTGAACCGGATAGGTTCTTTCAAGCTCGACCCAAAAAATGGGTTTGTGTTGAAGTGGACCTTTCATAGGATTTGAAAGAGTCCATTGACATCCAAATTGGAGCTCTCCGACATACCCAGAAAGTCACTTATTTTAATCTACAGAACACGTGTTATAGGTGTCAGTCTATAGACCACAAGATTAAGGATTTCCCTCTAGTAGTTCCTCATACACGTTCATCACCGTGAGATACTGAAAAGCCCCGCTAGGTGGATAGTTTTGTTGCCAAACTAGAGGAGAAATGGACAATGGTTACAAACCATAAGAATAAGTCCAATGGCCCTAGAATAGTTTCCAAAGTCCTTGAGCTAGCCAAAAAAGTTTCAAACCCTTCGGTGAATAAGAAAGAAGCCCAGGTTGGGCCTGCCACTTCTTGTGTGCGACCAAGGGCTAAGGCTATGCCTCAGCCTACTACCATTATGATAGCACAATCGACTAAATATCCTCCTATGTTAGTAGCTCATAGGAGGTCTCAGAGTCCTTCTCAACCTCTGAAAGGAGAATTTGTTCAGGAGAAACAAATACTTTCTTCTTGCAACATCCAAATTGGTTCCGTTTTGCTAAAAATTTTACATAATCACTTCTCTACTTTGGATGAGGAGTTGGACTCTGATGATATGGAGTTCCATCCATGAATTTTCTCTCATGGAATAATTGAGGTCTGAATACCTCTCTAGGAAGTATTCTGTTAGAGATACTCTACAGAAGTATGCTGGTATTGAAGTGCTTTGTCTCCAAGAAGTGAAAGTTGCTAGTTTTTTTCTTGTTTCGGCTTATCAATTTATTTGGCCAACCAATAAAATGTTTTGTACTAAACATGAGGCTGGACGTGGTGGAGTAGTCACCCTTTTTTCCCCACAGTGGCATGCTTTTGTGGTTGATCATGGGTCTGACCCCCCACATCAACTCGTCTGGATACTTCTTAACATTGATAATCATTATTCTGGGATTATTAATGTGTATGCCTTGAATGATGCTATTGAAATATCTCTTCTTTGGTGCTGGATTGTTGATTCACTACCAGTTTCTACCTGGATTTTGTGTGGGGATTTCAATATGGTTGAGATAGCGTACGATAATGATGGTACTCTGCCATTCAAATGGGTAGTTGGCGAACATGAGGCATGGTACTACATGCGTAATAAATTGGGGGTATTTGATCCCAATATTGGCCACCACCATTCGTATTCTCTTTAGGTGCAATTAACGAGCTGGTTTTGACAGGATATTTAAATGCCTTGATCATGCCATGATCTCGACTCAATATTTCTTTTCTTTTTCTAGCTCTTCACTTTCGGTCAATCTGTTAGTAGATGTGACGTTGTTAGACCATTTCCCATCTCTTTTCACATTGAATGGGAGTTAAGACAGCATCATGCTAGCAAGACCCAATTCTTCCTAAACATGTCTTTGTTGCATCATCAGCCCACACTGGCCCACATTCATACGATTTGGAATTTGGAGTGTAGGCCACCTCATAATACAGGCTGGATTACTTGGTGGAATGATTCCATCACTCAAATGACAAGTTTTCTTTGCATTTGCGGGAAACAACTAGCCACCTTTTGTTGTAGGTCCTATGAGGTGACCACATCTGACCTCTGCTAAACCACTGAGGCTCTAGGTGCTAGTCCTTTTTTCCCTTCCTTGCAAGTCAGGGTGGCAGAATTAAGGCACAAAAATCAAGTTGCAGATAATTATGGTACTAGAGGGGCGCAAATCAAGGCCAGGTTATAGTGGCTTAAAATTGAAGATCGTTCCTCCAAAGAATTTTTTATGGCTCTTCATGCCAGGCACTCATCTCCTGGTATAAAAAAGATCAAAGATGGTTCCCAAGTGCTCTCTGAGCTACCTGACATTCTCCAATCCTTTGTTAGGCATTATGAACAAGTGTTTACTGCTCAAGATTACATTAGCAAGCTCTTCAAGATTGTCTTACTATTGTGCCAAACAGGCTATCTTCAGCCCAGAAAGCCTTCTGTGAGCAACTGCTCACAATTGACGACCTAAAAGAAGTTGTTCACACCATGGAAGATGAAAAAGCCTCAAGAATTGACGACTTCCCATGTGAATTTTACAAAGCCCTCTAGGACCGTATTGGGAATGATTTGCATAAAGTTTATCTTGAAACTTTTCATTCTAAAACTTTAGAAAATATAATAAAAAAAGGGAATATCAAATTCATACCTAAGTCTGGCAATCCCAAGGGTATTTGTAACTAGCATCCTATCACGCTCTTGAATGTTTCTTAAAAAATTATTACTAAAGCCCTTACCTTGAAAATCTGCCTTCTCTTGCCTCAGATTGTGCTCCCGGAACAAACTAGTTTCATTAAATCTAGATTTTTTCTGGATAATATCATTACAGTTTGGAAAGGAATGGAATGAGCCTGATGCTCTAATTAGAAAGCCATTTTTCTTAAAATTGACTTTACTAAAGCATATGACGACATCAAATGGCCTTTTATTCTCACCATGCTGGCTGCCTTGGGGTTTGGCCCTAATTTTATTTAGAATGTCCAAATGCTTTTTTTAGATGCCTCTACTTACTTTACCATTAATGGCCACCAATCCCTTTCCTTCGGCTTATTCCACTCCATCTACTAGGGTTTCCCGCTTGCCTCCTCACTTTATGTGCTTGCTATTGAAGGGTTTGGATATTTGTTGGCTAATGTTGTTTCATAGCAATGAGTTAGATGCATTTCTTTGCCCAATTTGTAGGCTCAACTTGTTAATGGCCATTTTGCTGATGACTATTTTCTCACTCTTATGGAAGAGGGAAATAACATCAAAGTTGCTTTAGATTTCCTTGAGACTTTTTGCCTTGCCTCTGGCTGTACCATTCAATGGTATAAAACTTTATATGCAGTCTATTTTTCCCATTCCTTAATGGTTTCAACAGTATGGCTCGAAGTGGATTGGTCCAAGGGAAATATTTCATTTTCTGGGCATTCCCTTTGCCTTCCAGGCTTCCCCCATAGAGTTGTGGCAAGCGATTCTTTCTCGGATTGAGAATAAGCTAGCTTACTAAATTACCAAGCCTCTCTCTCTAGCTGGGAATTCTAGATCTATTCTAAAGTTTTAGTGGCTACACATGTTTATTACTCTTCTTGTTGGGCTCCTTCGAAGGCCACTTACACTAAGCTTAAAAAGTTGTTACATGACTTTCTTTGGGTCTCTTCTGAGACTCATCGAGGGTTTCACCGTGTAGCTTAAGAGTTTTACTACTTTCCCAGAGACTCTAGAGGGCTTGGCCTGCTCTCCACTCAATGGGAGGGGATTTCCCTATGTGTGAAATGGATAATTAGAGCTCTTAATGGAGATGAAGCCTAGAAAATTCTCCTCAAGCATTGCATTCAGTCTAGCTTTCCTGCACACAGACTGACTTGGAAGGGGATTGGCTTTCAAACCCTTCTAGTTATGAGGAAACCAGTCCAGAGTGTGGGAAATTTTACAACAAAAATAATTTAGACAGTTTGGGAAGCTGTTAAGTCCTGGCTGTGTTGGGTTGGCTCTGGTTTCCATGATGGGCTCTTGCTCAATCAATAGAATGTGTGGTGCTCACCCCTCTTTACCAAAAATACTTAGCCACTGGCCAAATCACCTAGCTCAAGGCTTTAATATTTCACAAGAAAGGTATATAGACCTTGCAACAAGTGTTTCACAGACCCATGATGCATTTTCTGTCATGGGAATATTTTTGCGCTCATTACAAAATTCAAAACCAGGACCGTGATACTTATGATGGTCTAGTGAATACTATTCCAACAAAAAATCTTCATAAGGTGGGTATTCATGGCACCAAGCCCTGGTGGAAGGACTGGAAGTGCTACCTAGACACCCCTTTCAGAAATTACAAGCCTAGGCTTGTATATCTATGGCTTTCGTCGCACTTTCCTATGGTTGATAGTTTAAACTAGTGGTGGCATCTTCAATATTCTATGTCTATTTGGAAAAAATGATTCTCTGCCACTTGGTCTGCAAGTGTTGAGCCTAAAATCATCCACTTTTCTTGGTGTATTCTTTTCCAAGGCTTACCAGTGTGGTCTCAGCTTGTTCACTTGGGGGTCCAGGACCCTCGTTGCCCATTCTGTGGGAAAGCTGAGTCTTTTAAGCATCTTTTCTGGTTTTGTACTAGAGTTTAGCAGTTCTAGAATTGGATTCATGAATTCTTTTGGTTGTTCAAATCAGAGTCGTTCACTTGGCACATGATTTTGCTAGGCGATTCGCCCAGGATTCCCACTAAGTATACCCAACTTTTGCACAGTTTTAGGGTGGAAATCCTCTTCATTATTTGGAAAGATAGAAATGCCTAGATTTTTGCTAACAACCAGATTGATAAAAATATATCTTTGTACTATAAAGCTATTATTTGTTCTAATGTGATTTTCCAAATTCAAGTTCAAACAAATAAAGTTGCACTTGAGTTCTCTCACCTTCAAGTGCTTTTGGACAATTAGGGCAATGCCCCCTGCACTATGGCTTGGGTTCCCTCTTTGCTCATCTCCTCCCACAGTCGGTCACCTTCACAGGGCCAACAGTGGAGTGGTTCTTCTCACTCCCACTCTCAGCCTCCTCCTCATCACGACTCCCACCCTCCTCGGGGGTTGTGTTCTCCTCCTCCACGGGCTGACCTAGGGTTTCCCTTTAGAGGGGTGGCAGGGAATGGCAATGGCACTTCTGGGTGGCCCTCTAATCCTACTTCTAGTAGCGGCTCTAGTTGGATGGACACTATAAAATGTTTCCTATGTTTGGATTTGGCAATCTCACCCAGATGCGAGGATGAAGAAAAAGATAAAGAGAAAGAATATGATGATGGCTAGGGCCCCCCTGACATCACTCCAAACCTCGCTAATGTATGGGGAAAGAAGATGGATGACAGGGACCCTCCTAGCTCTGTTGGCACTACTTTGGCCGCATAATGGCCTTTTTATTTTTATTGTTTGTAATGTTTATAGGTTTTTGGGCTAGGCTCAAGTGACTCTGATTTTCTGGGCTTCACCCATTTGACTCTCAGGGTGTGCCTTCTTACCACCCATCTTTTTTTTTGTGAATATGTATTATTATCTTTATAATTAATATAGATAACTACCTATTCATAAAAAAAACCCTTTCACTTCTATGCCTCAGAGAATATCTTGTCTCAAGGTAATGTTGTAATTCTTCAAGGGTGTCATATCCAACAGATAATTCTTCACATGTTGAAAAGTTAGGTAGAAATGTACCCTTTTTTTTTGCATGGCATCCTTTTCCATCCACAACATCTACCACATAAATTTTAAAAAGGCTAGCTGAAGAGGAACACATTTTGGCAATATATGTGGGGCCTGTGGGCACCCATAAATCCTGATTACTGTGACATCTTGTAGAAAAAAACCAATCACCAAAGTTATGAGTATGACCTTGTTTTGGTTTCAAAGCCAAGGGCCTCAATAGTTGTAGTATAGGTGTGTGTAATCTTGGCGATGAGTGGCCAAGAACTATCATAACTTTGTACATAAAGTCATCATGGAGCACTACATAATCAGAGTTTTTGCATCTTCTATCCCATGTATAACACCATCATTGCATAGGAAACCACTTCCCTTGTTGATCAACCTTACCCAAACACATCCTTTAAGTCCATATATCTTTGTTTTGGTACAATATCAAGTGACATAGTAAAGAATACTACCTAAATGTTATAGGGGCTATGTTCTCTCTGACTTGTAGGAAGCCTTCATGCAATGCCTTCTCAAGATATGAGGCAAATTCATATTCAATATTTGTCTCGAGGTTCTAAATTCTCATAACCATCATCATCAAACTAACTGGCATTTATTATTATGCATCTATCCCAAGTACTTGACATAAATAAAAGTAGGTTTTGTTGAAATAAAACTGAAAATCTTCTATATCAAACGGTTTGGTGGCAGAGGGGGAGATAGGTATCACCTTGTTGTTAACACCCATTTTCATGTATATGGGGAGCTAATCACTTCTGTGTGCTCTCGTTAACCTAGTATATTCTTTCTCACTCTTTTGCAATTCAACCTTAGTGAGTGCCTATTTGTTTATATTGAAGCATTCAATGATTGCAACTTTTGTTAATATTACCAATGGTGACCAATCTATTATCCTCATGGACCTGGTAGCAGGGTGGTAATTCTGGGATAGAACTATAATGAACTCCACATCTATGAAGAAATTTAGGACAATTAGCTTAGCTAAGTTTAATGTCCACAAATTTGATACCGAGATTCTCTCTTCCCTCTTTTCATAGAAATACCAAAACAATTCCCACCCCGAAACAAGAATAAGGGCATCCCTACAACCATGAGCTATATCCTTGAAAAAATTATTGTATCCTTTGTCAGTCGAGTTAGGTAAGATATCTAAGATAGATTGGTATAATGGTCTCTTTTTACCCTTAGGATCTTCCTTCTTAGTCTCAGGTTCTTTCTTTTTAGACGGCATGATACCTAATGTTGATATATTTTTACCCTTAGGCTCTTCCTTCTTAGTCTCAGGTTCTTTCTTTTTAGGTGGCATGATATCTAATTTCAACCTCTACTCAAGCTTTCTAAGTGTTTAAATGCAGGATTTCAAACAATTCTATGCTTGTAAAGCCGCTTCAATAAGTTTAATGTACGTACCCGATATGTGATAGTTGCAGAACTTCACCTTGTTGAACTCCTAGCTTCCCACACGACAATCCTTGCAAATGAATGCCAAAACAATGTCAAGTTCTCAATTTTAATGGCTTATGAGTTCATTCATTTTATCATTAATATCAACCTTATGCAAAATATTCTGTGATCAATTCATATTTTGAGTTTGACTGTGCACCATTGATTTTCACAAGATTTGGGGGCTGTTAAGAATAATTCATTTAATATCACAACTAGTAATAATGCCCTGACAGTCTGTACCACAATATGGCCACCTCTTTCTTTAACTAGTGTGGGATAGAGGGGTCATGAATCTTTTTATTTATCATACTCACCGTTGTACCACTTTCTTGAGATTTCTCTATCACAGGATAACGGGGTGTATACCGCATACCGCAAGCTTCCTTATGCTTCATCGTGGGGCAAGGGGAATCTTACCATAGTACCGCTCTTTCTTAACTCCTTCCTTGTGGGGTGGTGGGTTGTTCCCCGCTATACTGCACTATTCACTTTTCCTTGCTGCGGTACTGTAGTTATAATGTAATTAAGCTCTTTTATACTTCCTAACCACACCTTTATTATAATACCCTCGTAGTTTTGCAGTGAATACTTTTATGTTATCTATTATATACCTCCAACCTTCTAAGGGTTCAAATTGTTGCCGCGGGATTACACTAAAGGACTTTTATGGATGTAAAATAGCTAGACATGTTTTTTCCTAAGTATATATGATGAATTTTTGGCTTTGTATAGGTCTTTTAGTGTCAGCCAGACCTAAAAATTTATATGTTTGTTTACAGTGGGGAGGCTCAGTCAAAAATTAAAAGGAATATAAGGGTTGAGGCTTAAGTCATGGAGCTTAAGGTTAATTGCGATGATGGAACTAGACAAAATTTGAAGGTTCTAAACACCTCATGATGAACTAGAGTATGTTTTTCCTTTGTCCTGCTTGTGTTATGTTTTTATGAGTTCTTTTCTTGTCAATATATCCCTAAGGAATTTTTTTTTGATATAAGTAATTGTAAAAATCTTCTTGGTTTTTTATTGCAAATTCTTTTTAATTTGTAAACTGAATTATATTTTAAGTTTCCATTTGCAGTTATCAGTGGATTAGAAAGTCAACAGTTATCAACTTATGAACTCAATAAAGTTTTACTGATTCAAGTTGCTGATTTATACATTATTGTTTATTTGGACTTTAGGAAATGAGGAAAAGGACTGTAAGGCACAAATTAGATAATAGTGATCATAATGATAAAATTTAAGTGATAGATTATGAGTTCTTTCATAGTGAAAAAGTGGCCAAGAATAATGAATATTTATTGCATCTTGGTTTGACAAAAAGGCAAGTTGTAAATCCACTAAGTAGTATATTATTTGTTTAATAGTGTTTAATGAAATTTTATAGGCAATAAATTTATGTATATAAGAAATAATATGATTTTTTTTTGTTTTGTAGGCAAGAAAAAGAATGCAAAGAAAATGCAGAGAAAAAACAAAGGAAAGAAAAGATACAATGTCGCCATCTCGTAGAAGCCAACGCATTCGTGATTCAACAAATGTAGTTGGTGAAAAAAATAGTTGTGATGATTTCCAACCTAATATAGCACATGGTGATGTGCAACCTAATATAGCACATAGTGATGTACAACCTGATATAGCACATGGTTTTGTGCAATGTCGTGATGATCTCTTAGAACAAAGTCTAAGAGAGATTATTAAACAACACCAGAGAAAAGGAACAATAGGTCTGCAGATGATTTATTCAACATTAAAGGATGTGGTTGAAGTGAAATCTATGGAGATCGGTATTGATCTACCTACTCATGCCACACCTGATGTGGCCAAGAAGAATGAAGTTCCAGTTAATGGAAGTCATGAAGAGAGACCGCTAGTTGCATCTGTTGTGCCTTAGAGTGCACCTATTGCATCTAGAACTTTTGATGGAACTAGTGGATCAACTAAAAATACTAGTATTGGTTTAATAGAAGATGTGTCTCCTTTTGTCAAAAGAAAAATATTGAGTCAAGATTTGTATAGATCTATAGAGAGGAATGCAAAAGAAAGAAAAATAGAAGGCAAGAAGCCATTCTTGGCTGAGGTATCGAGAGATGGTGAGCCCATTGGGCCAAATGTTGCAAAGTGGGCCTCCGAGTTGGGTGTAAGATGTAGGTCCCATTTGGATATTTGCAAATCAAGTTTTGCAAATCAAGATCCATGAACTGTGGAAAATGTTATACAAAAAATGGAAAATGCTTTTGAGACTACTAGTGGACAAATCTCTAGAAAATATTACAAGCAAAAGATGAGAATTTTGATGAAAATTTTTAGATAAAATTGTAGAAAAAGAATCATGGAGGGAAAAGAGAGGTTAGACTCCACTCTATCTCCCAAATAGTGGAAGGCATTGAAAAAAAGTATGCATTTCGAAGAATATTTGGCAAAGAGTAATAGAGGCAAGAGAGCGAGAGATAATGTGAGGGCTGGATATACATTTGGCTGAGGTGGGTTGTAGGCCAAAATAGACAAATTTGCAGTAAGTGTATCGCTTTTTGGTTCAATTTACATTGTGTTATTTATTTCAATTTTTATTGTATTGACTATATGTTGAAATTGATAATGTATTTTAGGTGGAATATAGTAATAGAGAAGCAGGTGCAAAAGATCTTGTCAATTATATGGCAACACTAGATCCTAGTAAAACTAAGAGTAGGATGAAGTGGAAATATAGTTTGTCAACAGAGATTTCACAACCATTTGTTCAATGCCCAGTAGGAGCCTCTCTAGATCATGTCAACTCAAGTGTAGGGTACCAAAAGGTAACGAGTTGCATATTCGGTCTCACTCAACAAGTTTCATAGTTGGTTTCCTTCGTTAACCCTATAGATTCTACATGGAATGAGCATAAATCCATGGATTTAGATGAGGTAAGAGGCTCTATTGATCTTATTTCTTCTTGTTTGGAAATTTTGTATATAAATTCCTCTTAATATGTAAATTATTTAAATTTGAGCATAGGAGAATCCAACCCAGTTTCTTTATTGTTGGAGTGATCCAGAAAATGTTCTTTTGGAAAAATTTATAGCGTGCATTCTTTACTTGACTATTGAATGCTTTGTATATTTTTTTGCACGATGGTTAAACCACATGCAAAGCAATTTTATCAAAGCAATAGGAAAAAAATGCCTTCATGATGTCAATAGAGCTATTGATATTGATAGTGATCATGATGAAGTGGAAAAGAATGTGCAACACAGTTGCCATAGTTGTCCTAAAGTTGAGGTAATATAATAGTTGTTAGTTATCTATCCCAATGTTTTGTCATTCTTCATGGTTAAAATGTTCTTTTGGACAAAAAAAATAGATTTTTCATTCTTTAAGTTCTAAGTTAATATGTCCCAATGTTTTGTCATTCTTCATGCTTAAAATATTCTTTTGGGAAAAAATTTATAGCTTTTACATTCTTTAATTGACTTATATTAATATTTGCATGAGATTAAGCCACATGCAGAGTAATTATATGAAAGCAGAATGAAAAGGAAAAGGCCTTGTCAATAGAGCTCTTTGCAAAGTTGTACAACTTCATGTCTGCAATAACGTTGATAGTGATTATGATGATGAACTCAATGAGCATGCGCATGATATTCATAGTAGTAGTCGTGCTAAACTCGAGGTGAATGCTATGAAACCACATGCAAGTAAGTACTATTCAATTACTATTCAAGTAAGTAATGGTTGTTTTATTATGTAAATAGGGTAATCATTACCTATTTGATAGAAGTTGGTTAGAATAATAGTGAAGTGTAATTAGCTAGTATACATAAATTATGGAAATAAGGGAGAGCATATAACTTACATATGGAAGCTTAGAGCTTAGTTATAATAGAGTGCATACATAGATTTTGACAATGCATTAGTGTATTATGTTCGGGGATGTCATGGTCCTCAGCTGGGGGGACTTCATTGCCAATCCATGTCTCTTTTTGGAGTACTCGTATAGTCTAGCACAATTGTAGTCTTTCCCTCCATTTGTTTGTACCTTTCAATGGGTTAGTTTTTTTTTTCAGAGTAAAAAGTTGCTTCTTTCTTATTGAACAAAATGAAAAAAAGCACATACAAAAACTAATTTTTTCCAAGACATAAGACATTACATACAACTATCAAAAACAATATAATGTGTGTTTTATATCTCAATATAATGTGTATTTTTTTTTGTTTTTCTAGACATTTATTGATAAAATCCAAGAAGGGGATAAAGTTGAGGTGTTGGATTCATTTGATGGTGTTGTTGTGGGCATTGGGTGGATTCACTCACTATCTATTGTACATGGAGTCAAATTGAAAGGAATAGGAGATGCAAATGTAAATATTTTAAAGGTCACAAGTAACATACTTCTTATGAAGACAAAATAAATGGAGTTTTCCATCTAAAATAGAAAGAAGGGACCTTCGCATGGTGGCCACTAAAATATTTGAAAAAAATAACATAGTTGATGTTTATCATGTACTAGTTGTTAGACAGCTTGGCCCACCGCTTCATGAAATAGTTTGAATGTGTTGTTCAGGGATCTTAGTGTTTTTTATCTGTTTTGGAGTTGTATAAGCAAAAGAGGGCATTCTAACTCAATTTTCTCAGCCACAACACTAAGAAACACACTTTCTAACATATTTTTCAAAGCAAAGACACATATTTTTGTCTTGTATTTGCTATAAGAACACATTTTCTCAATTAAATTTTAGTATTTTTTCTTCTTAATAGTTGTTTCATTATGTGCAAATGAATGATTGATTATGTTTTTTTGTGTTTTATGTTTAAACCTCAAAAGCATTGTCTCATTTCCAACACTTCTAGGAATAAATCAATGAATAAAAACAATTAAATAAACTACCAATTGATGAAATATACTACCAATTGACAAAAATTAGTGAATAAATATGATTAAATATATGACTAAATATAATTATTATGTAATTAATAAACAATGTATCAATATACTACCATTTGACAGAAATCAGTGAACAAAATTTTTTAAATAAACTACCAAATTGATCAAAATGATGATTAAAATTAATGACTAAATACACTGCTAATGGATAGAAATCAGTGAATAAAAATGACTAAATAAGTGACCAGTTAACAACAATCAATGACTAAATTAACAACTAAATATATCTGTGAATAAAAAATGACTAAATAACTAACCAGATTATAACAATCAATGACTAAATCAATGACTAAATAAATGACTAGTTAAATATATCAATGAATAAAAATGACTAAATAAGTGACTAGATTACAACAATCAATAACTAAATCAATGACTAAATATATCAGTGAATACAAAATCACTAAATAAGTGACCAGATTACAACAACCAATGACTAAATCAACGACTAAATATACTACCAAATCGATCAATCAAAACAACCAATAAATGGCTAAAAATGGTTTAGTCATCAATTCAGTCACATTATAAATGACTGGCAATAAACTACTAATGGTCATGTGATCATGTTTGGTCATTTATATGTAGTTTTTAGCAGTTTTTTTAATCATATATTGTTGTTTTTGTACTAGTGTGACTTGGAAAACCTATTGACCAATGAATAACTCTTCTCAAGGTTTGCCCCCAAGATTATCATTCATAAACAAGATTCATTCAAAAGTGATGACACACTAATAGTGATTTCAAGACCAAATAAGTTTGACACAATCTCTTGAATACCTTGTTACATACTTGTAACATACGAGACCAACAACTGCCAATTATTCAAGTTTTACCCTAACCCTAGGGAATATCTTACCCTTCTAATCTATAAGAGATATAAGCTTCCGAAAATGTAAGTTCTCTACTCATGGAAAAATTACCATACACATAGGTATTCATATCATATTATCATTCAATAGATATTAAAGACAAACATACTTCCATTGTGACTTCCAATCCCTATGCTGAAAAGCACATACTCATTCAAACATCATAATATAACATTGTATTATTATGATATTATCTTATCACCTTATTTTATCTTCTCTTTGATATGTTACTTAAAAAATGTAATCAAGATAACTACTTATCATGCACTTTATGATTCAATATGCATTTTATCTCATGTATTTATAATATAGATCTATGAATAGACAATCTATCTATTTGTACATGCATTCTCATTCTTTCCAATAGCAAAAATAGGCACACAATGATAGTAAAATCATATTCAAACAATAATAAAACTTAGAGTCATAACTAAAAATGAGAAAGAGGAAGAGATATCTTAATCATGCCTATATTAAAATAGCTCTTGCAATTCCTTTCTCCAAAACTCAATAACTCAACTTGCTTCCTTCTTTATGCTCAGCTCTCAAACTATGATCTTCTCACAATCCTCAAGAACACTCTACACTCTCTAACTCACAAAACACTACTACTCTCAAATGAAAAAATGAATGCACAAAACACTATGTGCTCACCACCTCATGCATATCCTATGCTCATAAAAAAAATAAGAATGCACTTAAAAAATGAACAACTAAACTATGAACAATTGTATCCTTTTATAATGAAATGGAGAAGTGGTCGATCCCTTTAAGATAGCTATGCCTTTCTTAATTTGCTGCCACCTCTAAATTTCCTTGCCAGCCATGGTACTTAGCTGGGAAAAAATAAGTTAAAGAAAGACTCTCAAAACAACTTAACCTCCTCACAGGCTTGCTGGCACAACCTTCTTTATTTTTTGGAAAGTTTGATATAACAAACTAAATCTCCCATATAGCACATTAAGTTGCGAGTTCAAATAGAAATTCAAAACTTACTCATGCGCCCTCATATGTGGGTTGCAGCTTACCTTTTACCTAGTCAAACTTGCATATATGGTGTCGTAATTAACATGCTCAATATGGCATAGAGTCTCATGACTCATAACGACTCACAATAATAGTTATAAAGTTTCCTTTATGTGTGACTTTACTACCACTTTTCTTGCCTTGCGTGACATTTCATGCCTTCATTATATGGCTACCATCGCATCAATTAACATTAATATATATATATATATATATTATATTAATATATATTATATTAATATATATTATAATAATATATATATTAATATATACATATATATATATATATATATCAATCAGTTTAAACATAATAACACTTATATATATATATTCGAGTGCCCACATATGTACTACATATCTACATATGGGTATACATAGATATTACTATCTACGTATGCTCATACCTACATACATATGTATATATATGCACCACCATATATGTATATATATTATATATACATATCCACAATAAATAATGTATGCTTAATCACAATATTTTTAACACATTAACTCAAATTGGCTAATCAATCAATGGGGGTTAAAGAAAACCAACCCAAACATCCCTATCAACCAACAACTATCAACTTACACTTAGCACTTACTGACACAAAAATTAGGTTGACTCAACAAGGTTCCCCTATCATGTGCAGTGTGTGTGTGCGACTACTCAGATAGACATACAAATGGTTTTCATACTAACCTCTTTTGCTAGGTGATACTCTCCCTCCCCCTCTGGAGGGTTCAAACCTTTCCTAGCATCCAACTTAGTGCAACATGTATGTAGTTAGTTGACATGTAAATCACATGCATCATATATCATAAACATCATTAAATTTGTGAGATAAGGGGGATTCGTTGCTCACGAGTCTCTTTGTTCTCAAGAGAATCTCAGGGAGTGAACTGCCCTTAACCACCTCAAATATTGCTAAATGAAGAAATTGCAAAGAATATCATATATAGACTAATTATTCCAAAAGATTGCTTTAGAATCCAAGAGAGCAAGGTTTAATGATTTCTACCTCAGAAGGGACAACTCTCAGCCAAAGGACTACAATGTGGTATCAGGACACCAACACGACGTGATGGAGTTCAAAGGATGCATTGGTATCCAAGGTGAATAGAGAACTCAAACCTTGAACAAAATAACTAGAACCCTACTATCTTGCACATATCTGAGGTCTATTTATCATAATGACTAAACAGAAAGAAGGAAATGAAATAAAGTACAAAGGAGAGCTAAGAGATAACTTACAAAAGGCCAAACGTTGGAAACCCTCCTCCAAGCTCCACTTCGACAACCTGCACACAAGATGAATGAGGAAAAATGTTGGGGCTGTTTTGGGGCTTGCCGTAGTCAAACCCCCATTTTGGTGTTTCCACCTCCACATAAAACCCGATAGATAGAGAGAATAAACAAAATAGACAAATAGAAAGTGGTGAAAACAATACCTGTTTGAGAACTCACACCACCAAATAGAAAATGAACAAAGTGATCTAATCTATTCACAACTATATAAGAGAAAGAGAGCATTACCAACAGTGCTTAGGTGTAATAAATGCAAGGCAAAGTGCTAAAATTTAAAATTTCCACTAAGGTGCAATTTTGCGACATTAAATTTTGCCCCCACTTTAGTGGGCTAAATTTTGAGAAAAATTAGTCACACTAAAGTAGAAAGAGAAAACCAACACAAAAATTGAAAGTTTTATCAGTTTTCATGCCAAAAAGGATATTATAGAGGCCGCAAAGGTCGAGCCAACAAGTATTGAAGCTACCCCCAGTGATTGAACTCGGTGAAAAATAAAGTGTTTGTCATGGAAAATTGCACAAAATTTGATTATGCAAAACTCCAAATTTTAAGTTAGCTCAAAAATCAGAAGAAGCTACCAAGACAAGAAGAATGATCAAGAAAAATTTTAGTGGTTTAGAAGAAAAAATTAGTAAAGAAGTGACTATATGCCTCCTCCTGGTTTTCCCCTCAGTCTAGTGGGGGAAAAGCAAGAGAAACGAAGGGACCACGATCTCTAGGAAGAATGGGCCCTAGAGGGCCTGTATATACCCAGGTGGGCCCTTAGAAGGGTCATTTTCACTATTCACTGCAAGAGTTTTGTTGACTTTTATGAGAGAAAAGTCAGCAAAATGCCACGAAGATGAGACTATTTAGAGCCCAGGATGGACCAACTATGAGAGGATGTGCGTGAGGGCATTGAGGTTGACCAGGTGAGTCCTCAAACCACCTTTTAATGCATTTTTTCAAGATTTTAGCTAGGTTTTTTTAAAAATCAAAGCGCAAGCATCATATTCATGCACCAGTGTCTTCCTTGTGCACTGGCATCCCTCCAACGTGTTGGGGACCCTCACACGCACCAACGTCCACTAGGTGCAATGACATCCTATCAGCTCTAATGGTGGGTCTCAGATGCATTCATGGTGCACAGATGTCTACGTGGTGCCTGCATCTTAGAGGCTCCACTAAGTAGAATTTTGTAAAAAAAAATTGCACATTAGATGTTCTAACTTAGGTTCTTTTCACTTTTGTAGGATTATCCAGAGATGAGGGAGCATCCCAATGGGTGGGTGTTGTGCCTTGTTTGGAATTAGCATCAATGCTTATTTGGAAAAGAGGAGATGCTTCTACAACGGGTGGGTCTCTGGCATGTTTATCAGATACCAGAGATGCTCTACCACAACTGAATGTTGATGGAACTAATGGAATAGTGGGACTCTACCACCTTGACTTTCCACCTCCCAATGGTCAAGATGACTGTCATGCTAGAGGATGTTCATCACATCCTCAGCCTTCCCATCCATGGGTGGAGAGTCCTTGTCGATGATACACGCTCTAATTGAGAGCGAGTGGAGGGGGTCCTATATTGCTCGGGTCACATTGATGGTGGCAATGCGACCGGCCACATCTATATGTGTTGGTTCGAGTAGGGCAGTGCTGTAGTGCCCCTATTATGATGGGTTCTGGTTATCACCGTGGCCACTTGGGTGATGATAGATGCATGAGGGTCTCACCTACATGGGGGGCTCTTGAATACTATCTAAGAGATGGAGGAGCATAGGATGGTGTATGCATGGGGGTGTAACATGCTTGCACACCTATACCACAAGTTGGGCAGGTACGTGCACTATGAGTTCTGGAGTCTGACCGCATGCACCCTGCCACAAATGTGGGCCTTTTCCCACATCATATGTACAGGGTCAGAGGGATATACCCAAGTGTGAGATTATACAGTACCCATGGATCAGTAGTATGATCTTATTTGACAGTGAAGGCACAAAGACTTGCAGTTCTAGTGGCTGCAGTTTGACACTCTGCAGTGCAGCTAGGTCAGGTGGTGGCACCATCAATTTTTCCAATGGGTAGATGATGGTAGGTACCTTAGGAACTTGTAGCACAACCGTTTTCTCTTTGGTTGCACCTATTTTTTCATTATTCCATACTACTAGACTAGATTTATGTGATAACATGGTCGTATTCAAACCATCCCCTCGTGGTCCCTTCCTATGCATGGGTCGTGAGGAGCACCACATGGTCAAGTGATCATTAGTGGCCCACCATCACCGACGTCATCCTTTCTGATGATGAAACTAACAACCAGGACCTTCCAGAGATGCAGTTGGTTGATGAACTAGGGGTGGCGAGAGGCTATTGGGCTTGGTGGCAAGCACATATCCCTGCTCCCATTTTTCTAGCAGATGCCCCTAGGGGGATCCCGGTCTATAGGGGAGGCACCACTGGGATCAAGGCGGAGGTGGGTAGATCAAGGTGGTGAGTAGAAACAATAGGAGGGAAGGAAAGAGGCTGAGGTGGCGACATATGTCCTCTCCTCCACTCGTAGTCCCAGTCTTGTCTACAACACCAGATCTAGTCGTCGACCCCACGACAGCTCTGGAAACACTGAGAGTAGCCCCAGATGCAGGAGTTATAGGTACCAACATTTATCCACCTCCTGACCCACACTGGCATCCAGGGGACCCAAGTATAATAGTTTGATTATGCCATTTCATTTCAGTACTTCTAGCTTTTCATCTCATGTATACATGTTTACTTTGGTTTTATGGATATGGATATATCAAGTGGTATTGATGGTTCCATTCTCTCTATGGTTGTAGAGGACACATAGGGATGGAATGAGATTTTTTCTTAGTGAATATCAGAGGTGGCCTTTTTCGTGCTAGTCTAGGGGCCTGTTCTTGACACTTCCCGACTAGTTTCAGTAGCCAACATGCCTAACTCTTCGAGCTGGTTGTGCATCTAAGGATGACGTACGAGGAGGCCTAGGTGGAGGTAATGCAGAGGATAATTGATTCTACTATCACCTGGGGATAGAGGGATTAGGTGTTAGTAGAGCTGTGGGTTTCCCTGGTTGAGCAAGACGTGGCTATGAAGAGAGTAGAGGGTGCTGAGCAGGCACGTGACACTCTTTAGAGCTAGCTCAATGACCTCACAGGGAAGCCAGTAGGGGATCAATAGCTCTGAGACATGCTCGGGGTGGTAGAGATCTGTATAGCCTCCCTTGAGGGAGAGATCTAAGGATTTTTTGTGGTAGTTTCTTTTTCTGAATCGTAAAGGGCTCACTCCACATCCACTATTTAGCCCTGACCACAGCCACAACCACAACCACAACCACCAAAGCTAGAGGGCTTAGGGAACCACATGGCCAAAGCTTAGATGCCATTTTGTATATCATTTTTGTAGCAATGTTATATATTTTGTAGATCATTTTTTATGTATAGAAATTTGGTACACATATACAATAGCCACTTATTTTTTTATGATAGTGGCATGATACATGTACATGAAATTGATACATATATATACATGAGATTTTGGTTTTGATATCATGGTGTTCTTCAATTTATGTGTATACTTTTTAATTTTATGTATGACTATGGATGTTATACTTATGGATGTATGTTTAGATTAGATACTATCTTGATTTAATAAACACACATGGATGTATGTTAGTTAAATATAATGATGATCTAATTGCCTAACCAAAAGATGTAATGTAATGCATGGATACATAGCATAGTAAAAACACACATATGTATGTCTCTCTCTCACACACACATGGTTACATCATAACAAAAAAAAATTTTCATAATGTATTAATGAAGGAATGTCAAAACGTGCGATGCTACAATCCCGAGGAGTGAATGTTACACATGTGACACATAAACACTATGCATAGTCTCGACAAAGGTGCATTGCATTAACATGTTCTTTTAGAGGTGTCCCATCCATAGATGAATCCATATGCACGAGAACCATACACATAGATGACAATGTAAGGGCCTAACCAATTAGGATTGAACTTCCCCTTTTGATTAGGTGGTATATTTACATTTCTCTGATTCTCATAGAGAACCAAGTCACCTACCTTGAAATTCCTAGAAAGCACACCTTGATTGTATTATTTAAATAATTATCATTGATAAGCTTTAAGATGCTCGAGGGCCTATAAACGGTGCTCATTGAGCATCTTGAGCTAATGCAAATGATTATATTGAAAAGTAGCATTATCAATTAACCCTTTAAGGGAAACCTGCAAAGACATAATTTCCAACTCCAAAGGCATGATAGCTTCGGTGCCATACATGCAAGGTTGTAAGGTGTTGTTCCCGTTGTTGTACAAACACTCATGCAATAGGCCCACAAAGCGTATGTTAATTGAATGTGCCAATCCTTACGATGTTTATTTACTATTTTACGAATAATGAGATCAAGAGTTTTATTAGACGCTTCTGCTTGGCCATTAGATTGAGGATATTATGGTGTAGAAAATCTATGTTGAATATGAGACTTCTCCAAGAATTTCTTCCCTTGTTCTCAAATGGTGTGCCATTATTAGAAACAAAGGTAGAAGGCAATCCAAAGTGAGCAATGATGTTATTTAGAAGAAATCTATAGATAGATTCAATGGTCGTGGATTAAAGCGGAACAACTTCAACCCACTTTGCGAAGTAATCAGTAGCGGTGATGATAAAGACATGTCCTTTAGAAGGAGGTGATATTTTTCTAATAATATCCAACCCCTATTTTGTGAACAACCAAAGAGAGGTCTGATTTTGTAAATCTTGAGTAGGAGAATGAATAAGACAACTATGTTGTTGACATTGCAGACACGTCTTGATGAAATCGAAGGAATCCTATTTCATCATTTGCCAAAAGTATCCCATGTGAACCAATTTTCAAATTAGGGATTCAACACCAAAATCCCCACCCCCAAAACCTGAATGGGCTTCCTTAAAGGCAAGGGGTATTTCTGCTTTAGTGAGACATCGAAGAAGTAAGCCATTATAATATTTTTGATAAAGAACATCTGACAAGACAACATAACAGACTGAAAGTTTTTGTATATGAGTGCAATAATTCTTCATCGCATCATCAAGAAAATTTCTAGTCTTGAAATAGTTGTAGATGTTGGAATACCATTCTCTCGAGTCTATGTGAGAACACATGAGAGCATTAGATTTCGGTTGGTTAGAAACAATAGGAGACCGAAGAATATGAATCTCAAAGTGGTATTATTTCATATCCTTATCTGAAGGTATCAGGGAGGGAGTGATCGCCATGGCATCTACATGTCAGTTTTCTTTCCTAGGGATAGTGTCTATTGTGAAAGAGGAGAACCAATTCAGTAAGGAAAAAGAAAGGTCTCAATATTGAGACAACTTACTTTGCTTATCTTGATAGGTTCCCATAATATAATTCAAAATAAGCTCAAATTCACCATATATACGAAGATGTTTTATGTTTAATGCAATTACGACACACAAGCCAACAATGAGGGCTTCGTATTTAGCGATGTTGTTGGTGCAAGAAAATTATAATCAAAAGGAGAGAGGGATTGTATTACCGTCAAGTGAGATTAGAACTACACCCACTCCAGAGCCAGTCTAACATCTTGATCCATCAAAGTACATCTCCCATACATGATCGTGATTTTTTGTGAAAATATCTTCATCAGGGAATAAGTCAAGACTAGGGAAGGAACAAGGTGAAGGATCATGTACTATTTGATCAACAACCGCTTGACTTTTTATCAAATTTTGAGTTACAAAATTTATGTCGAACTCAAACAGAAACATTACCCACTTCGCTAACCTCTCGGCAAGGTGAACACTAAAAAAAAATGTTTAAGAAGATCAATTTTCACAATAACATGTGTTTCAACATGAAGAAGGTAGTGTCTTAAATTCTACGTTGCAAAGATGAGAGCAAGACATTGTTTCTCAATGAAAGAATAATGGGTTTCATAATCAACGAAGACATGACTAATGTAGTAGACCGCTATTTCTCTCCCAATGTCATCATACTGAACAAGCAAGGTTGCCAAAGCATATGGTGATGTGACAAGGTAAAGCAAAAAGGGTCTATCCTACATAGTCAAAATTAATACATGAGGATTGGCTAGATAAGTTTTTATTGAATCAAAAGCTTTTTGGCACTCCCCATCCTAGATAAAGAAATCACCTCTTCTCAATAAACGAGTGAAAGGAAGGGTATGGTCAAATAATTGAGATATAAATCTATGAATTGCCTGAATCTTCCCTTGTAAACTCTACAACTTAGAAATGTTCCTAGGTGGAGGCATGTTAACAATCACATCAATCTTATTTGTGTTGACTTCGATTCCATGATGAGAAACTATGAATCCCAATAGTTTTCTTGTATCCACACCGAAGACACACTTAAGAGGATTAATCCTCATCTTATAGAGTCAAAGCCTTTTAAAAATAAGATGAATATTCTCCACATGATCTTGATGATTTATGGATTTCTTCAAGATATCATCAACATAGTCTTCTAGGATTTTATGAATGAAATCATGAAAGATTAGGGTCATTCCTGCTGGTAAGTTGCACCTGCATTCTTTCACCCAAACAACATGGGAACATAACAAAAGGTACCCCAAGGGGTAGTGAAGGCTATCTTATACTTATCTTCTAGGTAATATGAATCTAGTTATAGCCCAAGAAGCCATCCATGAAGGACAAGGCATGACTTGTAATCGAGTCTACAATCATATCTATATTAGGTAACGAAAAATCATCTTTAAGAGAAGCCTTATTAAGATCACGAAAGTCAATGCATATATGGATATGACCATTAGGTTTACTATTTGATACAATATTTGAAGTCCAAGGTGAATAGTCAATTGGACAAATAAAGCTTTCTTTTAATAGCTTCTCTATCTCAGTCTTGACCAACAAGGCAACCTTAGGATTGGTCTTTCAAATTTTTTGCTTAATAGGCTTGGCATCGGGACATAAGACAATATTGTGAACTACTATAGACTTATCAATACCAAGCATGTCCCCACATGATCAAGCAAAGATATCCGAATGAGAATGCAAGAGGTCAGAGTGATCCTTAGCTTCTTTAGAAGAAAGGCACTTCCTGATCTTAATCACTTTTTTTGGGAGATTTAGGATCCATGAAAACTTCAGTAGTATCCCCCTTGTGGAGGGGACTATGGTCTTTAGGATGAGGTATCAGGACACCATCATCTACATTCAATAGAGGGGCCTCTTCATCCATATTCAAAACATATTCACTAAAGTAATGCCCATTTATTCAGGCAATACAAGAATTGTCGTTTATGGTGAAAGGAGGACAGGTGGGAGTAGGCACCTAAGAATTTCTGTAGTGCTTCCTCTGAGGAGAAAAAATCTAAGGGGAATTTTTCATCCTGCACCCCATCCTCTATCAATTCAAGGTGGACCAGATTAAGAGGTTCAATAGAAATCATATTAACACTCCACCAAGGTTTTTGCTTAGATTGTTCAATAGAGCATCCCAAACCCAAATGACACTTGTGAGGCTTAAATTGGATAGGGAATTGAGTTCCTTTCTCAATACATCCAATGCCTTTACGCCCATAACCATATCTAGAAACAATCCTATATCTAGGACCATAGCATGTTTACAAAGCATCAAAAGATGGTGGTTCTACGTAGAGAGCATCATTCCACCAATGGATGTCATATACATCTACAAGGCCACAACCATCTTCCTTATCTAATTCACCAATGTTAACCTCCTTAGTAGGAGTAGGATTATCCTCCTCGATAGGGGAATGACTAGTTTCCTGAATAGGATCACAACTTTCCTTCTCAACAAGAGTTTGATCAATCTCCTTAATAGAGGTGTTCCAGGTTATTGGAAGTTTAAGATGAGCAGGATTCACTTTGTATTCTCCAATGAAGAATTCATAGAATTGTAAGGATCCCCAATCATCACCAAGAAATGAATTCAATTTAGAAGAAGAGGTAGAGGGGGAAGATTTAGGAATTTCTGCTTTAGGTTACTCCTCTTTAGTGACATTCAATTTGGGGATAACTTCCACGGATGGTATCACTGAGGAAAATTTCATCACATCAGAGGTTAAAGATGAAATACAATTCTTAAGAGTGGAAACAACCAAAGCCTGACTAGCAGTTACCAGTTCACAAAGGTGAACAAATTCCAGATCAGCTTTAAGCATTACCACTTGATTTTTTACTATGAATTTTATAGAATGATGTAGAGTAGAAGTTATAGTACCCATAACTTGAATTCAAGGTCTTCCTAGTAGGAGATTCTAAGGTAAGGGGCCGAGCATCACATTAACCAAGTTGGGTAAGTGTATAGGAGTGAATTTTCACCCCTTACGCAAATTCCCCTTTCACACATCCTCACCTTAGAAAATCAAATCAAAAGGTGAAATTCTACATCACCCAACTGCCTTCCTTCCACTTGGAATTTTTCCTTTATGTTGGTTAGAGAATATTTGTCGGGGATACACATGTAGTGCACAGACGTCCACGCGACATGCTGCCATCCCTAATAGATTCCTATGTTTAAAGTTGGAAGAGGTGTTACACTCCAAATTGGGGATGAATTGTAACGTCCCTCTACGACTAACCAACTTGAATGCCATATTCTTCCTCATTCTTCCTTCAAATTGATTGATGCTCATTCCATTTCATCTCTTCACAATCTCACCTTGCAATCTACTCACATTCTAAATCCATCTCTTAGCATTTCCAACACTCATTTCACTCTCAAGCAACATTTCAACACTCCATCAACTCCATATAGCAAGTGTGAAGCAAGCCATTGAAGTGTGGGCTTGGAGTCTTGTGATACCTCCTTTCATTGCAGTTGTGGTTGTGGTGACCTTGCCAAGTCCATATTCTCCTCCATTGGCTAGTGAAATTTTGGGTGGAGGTGTTAACATTTCACTCCTCTCCTTTGTGATTTGATTGAGTAGATTTGTATTGCTTTGTAGTCTATATTGCTCTCTCTTCCTTCCTTTATCACATATTCTACTTCATTGATTTTTGGTTGTTCATAGAGGTGGAGACACCAAAACATGGGTCTAACTAAGGCAGCCCCCTATACAACCCCAACAATTTTCCCTCTTGCTTGTGTGTAGGTGAAAGTACGTGTGGAGCTAGCTGGTGAACTAGCACTTCTGTGAGTTGGTCTTTATCACTTTAGTCTTTATCTATTTTCTCCACTATTTATGTATTTACTTTCTGTATTTCATCATCTTGTCATTTTCGTTAAAGTACATCAGCTAGGTTGTCGGTTAATTTTTAGGTAGTTTGTATTGTTTTTGTTGTTTTTTGATCGTACAGATGCTAGCGCGCCTGAGAGATGCTAGGGCACCGTGCTATCATCCCAAAAATATGCTACCATCCTTGAATAGGGAGTTGTTTGAGACACAATATCGACTCTAAAAACCAGCCTACCTAGCCCAAACCTAAGTTTGGGATCTATAGAGTGATTGAAGTACATTATAGTCCTCATCATTCTTGATCCTTGTCATAAGACATATTTTAGAGTGAGGTAAGTTAGGGTAGCCCTCTGCTCTCGGCTCTCCATGACCTGGACCCTTGACATGGTTGGTCCCCCTCTCTTACAATTTTGGTGAACCCAACGTGAACCATTTTGGTTCCATTTGGCAATACTGAAGGCTCCTTTCCTTGTGTTCTAGGAGCATTGTAGGTGTGAGTGTTGAGGATTTTTTTCCTTACAACCCAGCATGTGACCCCTAGTAGGTGTAGTTAGAAGGTAATGTAAGTATTCAGTGTGCAAAATGGCCTCGTTTTTGTATCTACCTATCCCCTTTGTGTAGCCTACGAGCACTAGTATAGGTATAACCTTCACATCGCAGGCTTGCCGATGGGATTTAATAGGGAACCATCTCCTCTTTATATCCTTGCGCGAATCAATGGGAATATTGTAGCAGGTGTTCTTGTTGACCTGACGTCTTAAGTGAACATTATAACTGAGGAGATCATGTTAATTAACTTCTTGAACAAGGATGGGTACAACACACCTATGAGCACCATCCATACACATAATAGACTTTCCATACCTCCTCTCATTAGTATCATTTTGTCAGTCCTTTTTGGACCTAAATCTATAAACTTGTTGTCTGGCATAATCCCGGGGTCTGAACTCTTAGAGTGATGCTAGGTATCCCTTGGCCAGTAGCTATGAACACAGTTCCCTCAGTTGTGCACAAATGTTTGAAATTTATGCATGAGGGTTTTGTGCATGTGATCCATGACACAGGTTATAGACCACTGGTTGCATGTGGAAGTTATTATTTAGATCACTTTTGGCCTGCACTCGTTGGTCCTCTACTACCTAGAAAGGACCTGTTGTACCAAACATATCAAAAGTACAAAAAAGGGTGCTTAACGCCTAGAGTGAGGTACCCTCCATCACCTTATGTTGTTTCACATAGTTCTTGCCTAAAAGTTGATAGTGATGTTGCCAAGGCCCGTAGAAGAGAAGAAGAAAATCCCTCTTAGGGTCCCTTTTCTTCCTCTTCCACTGTTCAGACCGACACTTCCTCTTGCCTTGTTGTGGCGCCATCAGATTCTATTCCGCATTTGCGAGATAATCCTATGTTGCTCGCTTGGTGAAAGGCCAAGCGTCCTACATTTGAGCTTCCTATTCTACCCACAGAGCCTAGGCTCATTTTATATGGTAGAAGAGAGGGTCCCCGAGGGGAATCCTCTATGTCTCGGCCTCTATAGCCTCCCACCACTTCTGCTCCCAAAGTAGTAAACAAGAAGAGGCCCGCTACCAAGGCACTAGAGCCGAAATCCCCTATTGTT
Organism: Sequoia sempervirens; assembly: GCA_007258455.2. NCBI lineage: Eukaryota > Viridiplantae > Streptophyta > Pinopsida > Cupressales > Cupressaceae > Sequoia > Sequoia sempervirens. The sequence continues at coordinate 6,344,850 of VDFB02193867.1, read as the reverse complement.
TCTCAATCTCTTTCTCTTGCTCCTGTTTAGGAGCCTGTCCCTCCACCAAAAATGGTTATAGTGGACACTCCCATGGATGAGCAGGAGCCTTTAGTACCTTTGTAGCTCCTAGTCTCTAGCTCGAAGAGTCGTAGAAACCACCTTGCGCGTGAGCGCAAGTGTCAGTGAAAGGCTCCCATGCTTGAGCAAGCCGCTTTGTAGAAGAAGGAAGAGGAATTAACCACCCTTGTTTCAGGGCCTCCTAATGCATCCTTCTCTCTCCTCCCCTCAGCTTCCATTCAATCTAGTTCAGTCTTGTTTCTAGCTCCCACTATAAGTGCAAGTGCGTGTGACCCTAAAAGGATGCAGTTGTTTATTGATCCTTTGGTTGAGTTGTCCTTGTTGATGTCCCTTTCAGACATCCCGCCATTCCCTAAACCTGTGGATATGTTGAATACTTCGGTGGTTTCCACCGTGGTTTTCTCCTCCTCTTCCTCCTCTACACCTCTCGCCTCGTCCATGGGGAGTTAACATTCCTTGACAAAGCAAAAGGTAGAGGGTGTCCCTTTCAACAATGGAGGATGTAAGAGGAGCTTGCCTTCTCTGAAGGGTGGTCCTGCGCTGGCTTGTTCTGACTTAGTGACAACCAATTTTGGCTTCCCCTGAGTTTTTCATTGCTCTTGAGTCATTTGGTGAGCCAAGCAGTGAACCTTGGCCACAACCTTCTCCATCCGCTGAGGTACAACATGAAACTCCAGTAAATTGCATGTTTAACTCTCTGGATGAAGTTTCAGCCTTGTCAGCGATCTTCACAAAATCACTAACCATAGCTCCACAAGAGCCTAGTGGAGAAGACCTTGCAATTCCTTCTTTATTAGCCCTTGATGTGGGAGGGTTGGAAGCTCCTCCCCTTAATATTCCACCATTGCAGGCTCATCCGCATTCCCCTTACAATCATCTATATTGAGAAGCGGACAACCTCTTGGTCGATGAGTGTTAGGGGGAGGCCTCTTCTTCGTCTTTAGATTAGATGTGTGTGTGTTGTGATGTGTTCCCTCATAAATGTGCTATGCGTTCCTGGATGATCCTTGTCACCCTTCTTGGTACTTGGATATAGGAGTGATTTTATGTAGTGAACCTTATTCTATTTGTATCATCATTCTTCCATGTTTGTGCTTGATTTTCAAAAAATGGGGGATGATGTAAAGTGTTGGGGGAATTTAGGCTTCCCTTCCATATTGACCCAATTTTTTATTCACTTTTTCTTCTTGTGCATTCTTCACACGGTCTGATATAGTAGGGGGTTGATGATAGTTCATTTATATACTATTATTATACTTATATATATTCATGAGCAGCTCTGACTCTGAAATATCAGATCACTCCTGTGTCTCTTGTTCATGTTATTTCTCTTCACTCCTTTTATCTTTCTCTCTTCTTTACTTGAGTTGTCCCTTTCATGTGTTATAATGTCATTTCTATGATGCCTTTGATTTTCAAAAAACGTATCTGTTGCCAACAAATATTTTCTCGAGAATATTTGCAAGCATTTTCAAGAATCACATTCTCAACTTGGACCCCTAATGGAACATGTTTCCTTCATCATGGGTTTGCAAAGAAAGAACTTGAGAATTTTCCTTGAAGGTGGGAGTAGTCTTAACCTTCCCCTCACAAGGGGGAATTTTCTTCCTTTCAAACTTCTTGATGAAGTGAACATTTTTCCAAAAGGATTCCTTGATGATGAATCGATTTGAGAAAAAAACATCACTTTCACACTTTCAAACATCACATCCCTTGAGTGGAACCCTCTTCACGCTAGGTTCTCAAGGGACCCCTTTGAAATACTTTTGAATTATTGACAATCTGTGTGATTGTCCACTTATTTTCCTGCATAGCTATTTTGTGTTTCCTGACATGTTTTATATGCGGGTAAACACGTCGCTTTGTAGGTTGCCTATAAAGCCGCTTTTCGGCTCTACGAAGTCCCCTTTCTTTGGGTTTCCTTCATGTGAGAGATCTTGGGGGACACCTCCTTGTAGGACTGCATGCTTGTCAGGAACTTACTAGTTGAGGCTTCCTTCATGTGAGATATCTTAGGGGTTTCCTCCTTATAGGTTTGCGGGCCTATGAGACACTTTCGTCCTACGAGATTTTTCCATCCTTGGTCTGAGGGCTTGCAGTGTACTTTGTGCAACGTGATAGTTTTGTGAGGCTATGGAGTCTTTTGTTTGAAGCTCCTCAGGGAGAGTACCTGCAAAGTCCTTTTCCTACCCTGCACTTTTGATTTTGCTAGATCATGGTCTACTTCCTCGATGGTTCAGGTTTAAATTTCTAACCTTGCTAACTCTTCAACCTACTTTACCAAAGCAATCATCAGTACTCGTGGTTGCCAAAGTGGGGGAAAAATGTATAGGAGAAAAATTGCACCCCTTACACAAATTCCCCTTTCGTGCACCCTCTCCTTAGAAAATCAAATCCCCAGGAAAAATTCCACATCACCCAATTTCCTTCCTTCCACTTGGTATTTGTCCTTTGTGTCAGTGAGAGAATATTTGTTGAGGATGCATGCATGGCGCACAAATTTCCTCATGGAATGTTGTCATCCCTCATGGATTCCTATGTTTGAAGTTGGTAGAGGCGTTACACTCCTGGTTGGGGATGAATTGTAACGTCCTTCTTCGACCAACAGACCCAAAAATGTCTTATTCTTCCTTCAAATTGATTGATTTTCATTCCATTTCATCTCTCTTGCAATCTACTCACATTCTCAAGCCATCTCTTAGTATTTCCAATACTCACTTCAATATCAAGCAATATTTCAACACTCCATTGCAGCAACAACACTCCATCAACTCCACATAGCAAGTGTGAAGTAAGCCATTGAAGTGTGGGCTTGGAGTCTTGCGAGACCTCTTTTCATTGCAGTTGTGGTTGTGGTGACCTTGCCAAGTCCGTATTCTCCTCCATTGGCTAGTGAGATTTTAGGTGGAGGTGGTAACGTTTCAATCCTCTCCTTTGTGATTTGATTGAGCAGCATTGTATTGATTTATAGTGTGTATTTCTCTTTATTCTTTCCTTTATCGCATATTAGAACTTTGTTGATTTTGGTTGTCCATGGAGATGGAAACACCAAAAGGGGGGTCTAACTAAGGCAGGCCCCTATATAGCCCCAATAATTTTCCCTCTTGCTTGTGTGTAGGTGAAAGCACATGTGGAGCTAGCTAGCGAACTAGCACTTCTATGAGTTGGTCTTTATCACTTTAGTATTTATGTATTTGTTCAACTATTTATGTATTTACTTTCTGTATTTCATCATCTTGTCATTTTCGTTAAAGTCCATTAACTGGGTTGTCAGTTAGTTTTGAGGTAGTTTGTATTTTGTTCACTATTTTTTGATTGTACGGATGCTAGTGCACCCAAGAGATGCCAATGCACCGCGCTGTCGTCCCAAAACTATGTTGTCCTCAGACAGAGAACTATTTGAGATATAGTATCGACTCTAAAAACCAACCCGCCTAGCCCAAACCTAAGTTCAAGATCTGCAGAGTGATTGAAGTACATTATAGTCCTCATCATTCTCAATCCTTTTCATAAGAAACCTTTTAGAGTGAGGTAAGTTAGGGCAGCCCCTCGCTCTCGGCTCTCAGTGACTTGGAGCCTTGACATGGTTGGTACCCCTCTCTTACATTTATGGTGAACTTGATGTGAACCATTTTGGTTCTGTTTGGTGGTTCTGAAGGCTCATTTCCTTGTGTTATAGGAGCATTGTAGGTGTGAATGTTGTGAGGATTTTTCTCCTTACAACCTAGCCTGTGACCCCTAGTAGTCGTAGTTGGAAGCTATTGTAAGTATTGCGGAGTGAATCCTTAACTGGGTCACCATCCTATTTCAAACCTTTGGGGGACTCTATGAGAGTATCGTTTATTGTGTGTGATGGCCTCTTTCTTGCATCTACCTATCCCCTCTGTGCATCCTATGAGTAGTAGTACAAGTATAACCTTCACCTTGCAGGATCTGCTGATGGGCTTTAATAGGGAACCATCTCCTCTTTATATCCCTGCACGAATCAATGAGAATACTATAACAAGTGTTCTTGTTGACCCGACATCTCAGGTAAATATTATAACTGAGGAGATCATGTTAATTAACTTCCTGCACAAGGATGTGTATGACGCACCTATGAGCACCATCCATACACATAATGGAAATTTCGTACCTTCTCTTGGTAGTATCATTTTGTCAGTCCTTCTCGGACCTTAATCTGTAAACTTGTTGTTTGACATAATCTCGGGGTCCAAACTCTTTAGTTTGATGCTAGGTATCCCCTAGATATTAGTTATGAACATAGTTCCCTCGGTTGTGCACAAATGTTTGAAATTTATTCATGAGGGTTCCGTGCATGTCATCCATGAAACCGATTGTAGACCATTGGTTGCATGTGGAAGTTATTCTTTAGATCACTTTTGGCCTGCACCCGTTGGTCCTCTACCACTTGGAAAGGACCTCTTGTACTAGACATATCAAAACTACAAGAAAGGGCACTTAATGCCTAGAGTGAGGTACCCTCCATCACCTTATGTTGTTTCACATAAGGCTTTCCTAAAAGCTGACAGTGATGCCACCATGACCCGTAGAAGAGAAGAAGAAAATCCCTCTCAAGGTCCCTCTTCTTCCTCTTCCACTATTCAGCCCAACGCTTCCTCTTGCCCTGTTGTGGTGCCATTAGATTTTGTTCCACTTTTGCAAGAGAATCCTATGGTGCCCGCTTGGGGAAAGCCTAAGCGTGTTGCCTTTAAGCTTCATGTTCTACCCACAGAGCCTAGGCCCATTCGATATGGCAGAAGCAAGGGTCCCCAAGGGGAATCCTCTATGTCTTGGCCTCTACGGCCTCCCACCACTTCTGCTCCCAAAGTAGTAAATGAGAAGAGGCCAACTTTTGAGGCACTAGAGCTGACTCCCCCTACTATTTCTCAATCTCTTCCTCCTACTCCTGTTCAGGAGCCTATCCGTCCACCGTAAATGGTTATAGTGGACACTCCTGTGGTTGAGCAAGAGCCTTCCATCTCTTCATAGCTCCTGGTCTCTAGCTTGAAGAGTCACATAAACCACATTGCATGTGAGTGCAAGTGTCGATGAAAGGCTCTCAAGGGTGAGCAGGCCGCTTTGCAGAAGAAGGAAAAGGAGTCAATTGCCCCTGTTTCAGGGCCTCCTGATGCATCCTTCTCTCTCCTCCCCTCTGCTTCCATTCAATCTAGTTTAGTCTCATTTTTGGCTCCCATTATAAATGCAAGTATGCCTAACCCCAAAAAGCTATAGGTGTTTAGTGCTCCTTTAGTCAAGCTACCCATATTGATGTCCCTTCCGGACATCCTGTCATTCCCTAAACTTGTGGATATTCTAAATGCTTTAGTGCTGTATGCCGCGGTTTTCTCCTCCTCTTCTTCCTTCGCACCTCTTGCCTCATCTATGAGGAATTCACATCCCCCAATGAAGTAGAAGGTAGAGGGTGGCCCTTCCAGCAATGGAGGGCGTAAGAGTATCCCACCTTCTCCGAAGGGTGGTCCTACGCTGACTTGTTCTATCTTAGTGACATAACCAATTCTAGCTTCCCCTAAGTTTGTCACCACTCCAGAGTCATTCGGTGAGCCAAGCGGTGAACCTTGGGTGCAACCTTCTTTGTACGCTAAGGTAAGATGTGACACTCTGGTAAAGTGCATGTTTAACTCTCTGGATGAAGTTTCGACCTTGTCAGTGATCTTCCCAAAATTGATAACCATAGCTCCACAAGAGACTAGTGGAGAAGACCTTACAGGGCCTTCTTCCTTAGCCCTTGTTGCGGGAAGATTAGAAGCTCCTCCCCTTAATATTCCACCACTATAGGCACATCCACCTTCCCCTTACAATGATCTAGATTAGGAAGCAGATGACCTCTTGGTTGATGAGTGTTAGGGGGAGGCCTCTTCTTTGTCTTTAGATTAGCTGTGTGTGTGTTATGATGTGTTCCCCCATAAACAAGCTATGTGTTCCTGGATGACCCTTGTCACCCTTGTTGGTGCTTGGATACAGGAGTGATTTTGTGTCATGAACCTTCTTCTATTTGTATCATCATTCTTCCATGTTTGTGCTTGATTTTTGGAAAATTGGGGACGATGCAAAGTGTTGGGGGCATTTAGGCTTCCCTTCCATGTTGACCCAATTTTTTATTTTCACTTTGTCTTGTTGTACATTCTTCACATGGCCTTATATAGTACAAGGTTGATGACAGTTCATTTATATACTATTATTATACTTATATAGATTCATGAGCAACTTTGACCCTGAAATATGAAATCACCCTTTTGTCTCTTGTTCATGTTATTTCTCTTCGCTCCTTTTATCTTTCTCTCTTCTTTGCTTGAGTTGTCCCTTTCATGTGTGACAACACCATTTCTATGATGCATTTGATTTTTAGAAATCATATTTGTTGCCAACAAATCTTTTCTTGAGAATTTTTGCAAGTTTTTTCAAGAAAAAATTCTCAACTTGGACCCCTAATGGAACATGTTTCCTTCATCATGTGTTTGCAAAGAAAGAACTTGAGAACTTTCCTTCGAGGTGGTAGTAGTCTTAACCTTCCCCTCGAAAGGAGGCATTTCGTTCCTTTTGAGCTCTTTGATGAAGTGGAAATTTTTTTGAAAGGATTCCTTGATGACGAATCAATTTGAGAAAAAAACATCTCTTTTGTACTTTCAAACATTGCGTCCCTTGAGTGGAGCCCTCTTCACAATGGGTTCTCGAGGGACCCCTCTGAAATCCTTCCAACTTATTGACAGTTTGTGTGACTGTCCACTTATTTTCCTTCATGGCTACTTTTTGTTTCTTGGCATGTTTTATCTGTGGATAAACATGTCACTTTGCAGGTGCACCTATAAAGCCGGTTTTTGGCTCTTGGGAGTCCCCTTTATTCTGGTTTCCTTCATTTGAGAGATCTTGGGGGAAACCTCCTTGCAGGTTTGTGGGCCTATAAGGTGCTTACTTCTCGGGGCTTCCTTCATGTGAGAGATCTTGGGGGTTGCCTCCTTAAAGGTCTGTACGCCTGTGAGATGCTTTCGTCCTGTGGGATTTGTCCATCGTTGGTCTGAGGGCCTTTGGTGTACTTTGTGCAACTTCATAGTTCTACTGGGCTATGGAGTCTTTTGTTCAAAGCTCCTCAGGGAGAGTACTTGTAGAGTCCTTTGAATTCCCCAGGCTTTCAAGTTTGCTAGATCATGGTCTACTTCCTCGATGGTTTAGGTATAAATTTCTAACCTTACTAACTCTTCGACCTACTTTATCGAAGTACTCATCAATACTCATGCTCGTTGAAGTGGGGGAAAAATGTATAGGAGAAAATTTGCACCCCTTACGCAAATTCCCCTTTCACACACCCTCACCTTAGAAAATCAAATTTGAAGGAAAAATTCCACATCACCCAATTGCCTTCCTTCTACTTGGCATTTTTCCTTTGTGTCAGTGAGAGAATATTTGTCTAGGACACACGCGCGGTGCATAGACATTCACACGGATCACTGTTATCCCTGAAAGATTCTTGCATCTAAATTTGGCAGAGGCATTACACTCCTGATTGGGGATAAATTGTAACGTCCCTCTTAGACCAATTTACCTGAAAATACCTTAAACTTCCTCATTCTTCCTTCAAATTGATTGATGCTCATTCCATTTCATCTCTTCACAATCTCTCTTGCAATCTACTCATATTCTCAATCCATCTCTTAGCATTTCCAGCAATCACTTCACTCTCAGGCAAAATTTCAACACTCTATTGCAGCAACAACAATCCATCAACTCCACATAGCAAGTGTGAAGCAAGCCATTGAAGCATGGGCTTGGAGTCTTGCGAGACCTCCTTTCATTGTAGTTGTGGTTGTGGTGACCTTTCCAAGTCCATATTCTCCTCCATTGGCTAGTGAGCTTTTGGGTGGAGGTGGTAACGTTTCACTCCTCTCCTTTGTGTTTTGATTGAGTAGCATTGTATTGCTTTGTAGTGTGTATTTCCCTCTCTTCTTTCCTTTATTGCATATTATAATTCATTTCTTTTTGGCTGTCCATGGAGGTGGAAACACCAAAAAGGAGGTCTAACTGAGGCATGCCCCTATACAGGCCCAACAATTTTCCCTCTTGCTTGTGTGTAGGTGAAAGTACGTGTGGAGCTAGCTAGTGAACTGGCGATTCTTTGAGATGGTCTTTATCACTTTAGTCTTTATCTATTTGCTCAACTATTTATGTATTTACTTTCTGTATTTCATCATCTTTTCATTTTTTGTTAAAGTCCATCAGCTAGGCTATCAGTTAGTTTTTAGGTAGTTTGTATTCTATTTACTATTTTTTATTGTACGAACACCAGCACACCCAAGAGATGCCAATGTGCTGCACTATCGTCCTAGAACTGTGCTATCATCCTCAGACAGAGAGCTGTCTGAGACACAGTACAAACTCTAAAAACCAACCCACCTAGTCCAAACCTAAGTTCGAGATCTATAAAGTGATTGAAGTACATTATAGTCCTCATCATTCTCAATCCTTCTCATAAGACACCTTTTAGAGTGAGGTAAGTTAGGGCAGCCCTCTTCTCTCGACTCTCTGTGACCTGGAGCCTTGACGTGGTTAGTCCCCCTCTCTTACATTTTTGGTGAATCCAATGTGACAATTTTTGGTTTCGTTTGGTGGTATTGAAGGATCCCTTCCTCGTGTTCTAGGAGCATTGTAGGTGTGAGTGTTGTGAGGCTTTTTCGCTTTACAACCTAGCTTGCAACCCCTACTAGGCATAGTTGGAAGGTACCTAAGTATTCCAAAGCAAAACCTTAATTGGGTCACCATCCTATTTCAAACCTTTGGGGGGCTCTGTGAGAGTATCGTTTAGTGTGCACGATGGCCTCTTTTTTGCATCTACCTATCCCATCTACACAACCTATGAGTAGTAGTATAGGTATACTTTCACCTCGTAGGTCTCTTGATGGGCTTTAATAGGGAACCGTCTCCTCTTTATATCCCTACACGAATCAACAAGAATACTATAGCAGGTGTTCTTGTTCACTTGAGATCTTAGGTGAACATTATAACTGAGGAGATCATGTTAATTAACTTAATACACAAGGATGGGTATGACGCACCTATGAGCACCATCCGTACACATAACAGACTTTTTGTACCTCCTCTTGGTAGTATCGTTTTGTAAGTCCTTATTGGACCTAAATCTATACACTTTCTATTTGACATAATTCCAAGGTCTGAAATCTTCAGATTGAAGCTAGGTATCCCCTGGCTAGTAGCTATGAACGTAGTTCCCTTGGTTGTGCATAAATGTTTGAAATTTATTCATGAGGATTCTGTGCATGTGATCCATGACACCGATTGTAGACCATTGGTTGTATGTGGTAGTTATTCTTTAGATCACTTTTGGCATGCACCCGTTGGTCTTCTATTGCCTAGAAAGGACCTCTTGTACCAGACATATCAAAAGTACAAGAAAGGGCGCTTATCGCTTAGAGTGAGGTACCCTCAATCACCTTATGCTTTTTCGCATAGGGCTTGCCTAAAATCCAACTGTGATTCTGCCAAGGCCCATAGAAGAGAAGAAGGAAAGCCCTCTCAGCATCCCTCTTTTTCCTCTTCCACTGTTCATCTTGATGCTTCCTCTCTCCCTATTGTGGCACCATCAGATTTTGTTCCGCGTTTGTGAGAATCCTATGGTGCCTGCTTGGTGAAAGCCCAAGCATCTTGCATTTGAGCTTCTTGTTCTACCCACGAAGCCTAGGCCCATTCGATATGGTAGAAGAAAGGGTCCCTGAGGGGAATCCTCTATGTCTCAGTCTCTGTGACCTACCACCGCTTTTGCTCCCAAAGCAGTAAATGGGAAGAGGCCCATTTCTAAGGCACTAGAGCTGACTCCCCTTGCTATTTCTCAATCTCTTCATCCTACTCCTATTCAAGAGCCTATCCCTCCGTCAGAAATGGTTATAGTGGAAACTCCCATGGCTAATTAGGAGCCTTCCGTCCCTTCACAACTCTCGATCTCTAGCTCGAAGAGTCATAGAAACCACCTTGCACGTGAGCTCAAGCATCAGAAAAAGGCTCTCACAGCTAAGCAGGCCACTTTGCAGAAGGAAAAGAGTCGACTGCCCCTGCTTCAGGGCCTCCTGATGCATCCTCCTCTCTCCTCCCCTCTGCTTTCATTCAATGTAGTTCAATCTCGTTTCCAACTCCTATTGTAAGTGCAAGTGCGCCTAACCCAAAAAAAGTGTAGATGTTTATTGCTCCTGTAGTCAAGCCACTCCTATTGATGTCCCTTTTAGACATCCCATCATTCCCTAAACTTGTGGATATGCCAAATAATTCAGTGGTGTTTTCCGCAATTTTCTCCTCCTTTTCCTCCTCTGCACCTCTTGCCTCGTCTGTGGGGAGTTCACATCCACCGACGAAGTAGAAGGTAGAGGGTGGCTCTTCTAGCAATGGAGGGTGCAAGAGGAGGCCACCTTCTCCAAAGGGTGGTCTTGCGCTGGCTTGTTCTATCTTAGTGACAAAACTAGTTCTAGCTTCCCTTGAGTTTGTCACCACTCCCAAGTCATTTGGTAATCCATATGGTGAACCTCAAGCATAGCCTTCTCCATTCACTGAGGTACAACATGGCACTCCAGTAAAGTGCATGTTTAACTTTCTGGATGAAGTTCTAGCCTTGTCAGCGATCTTCACAAAATCACTAAGCATAGCTCCACAAGAGCCTAATGGAGAAGACCTTGTGGGATCTTCTTCCTTAGCCCTTGTTGCAGGAGGATCAGAAGCTCCTCCCCTTAATATTCCACCACTGGAAGCTCATATTCCTTCCCCTTACAATGATGTAGATTGGGAAGCAAACGATCTCTTGGTTGATGAGTGTTAGGGGGAGGCCTCTTTTTTGTCTTTAGATTATATGTGTGCGTGTTATGATGTGTTCCCTCGTAAATGTGCTATGTGTTCCTGGATGACCCTTGTCACCTTTGTTGGTGCTTGGATACAGGAGTGATTTTGTGTCGTGAACCTTCTTCTATTTGTATCATCATTCTTCCATGTTTGTGCTTGATTTTTGAAAAAATTGGGGACAATGCAAAGTGTTGGGGGCATTTAGGCTTCCCTTCCATGTTGACCCAATTTTTTATTTTCATTTTTTCTTCTCATGCATTCTTCACATGGTCTGATATAGTAGGGGGTTGATGACAGTTCATTTATATACTATTATTATACTTATATATATATATTCTTGAGCAGCTTTGACACTAAAATATCAGATCACCCCTATGTCTATTTTTTGTGTTATTTCTCTTCACTCTTTTTATCATTCTCTCTTCTTTGCTTGAGTTGTCCCTTTCATGTGTGACAATGCCATTTATATGATGCCTTTGATTTTTGGAAAATGTATTCATTTCCAAGGAATCTTTTCTCAAGAATATTAGCAAGCTTTTTCAAGAATTACATTCTCGAATTGGACCCCTAACGGAATGTGTTTCCTTCATCATGGGTTTGCAAAGAAAGAACTTGAGAAATTTCCTTCGAGGTGGGAGTAGTCTTAACCTTCCCCTCGCAAGGGGGCATTTTATTCCTTTCAAACTCCTTGATGAAGTGAACATTTTTTTGAAAGGATTCCTTGATGATGAATCAATATAAGAAAAAAAAATCTCTTTCGCACTTTCAAACATCACGTCCCTTGAGTGGACCCCTCTTCATGTTGGGTTCCCAAGGGACCCCTTTGAAAGCCTTCTGACTTATTGATGGTTTGCATGACTGTCGTCTTATTTTCCTGCATGGATTCTTTGTGTTTCCTGGCATGTTTTATCTACAGGTAAACATGTCACTTTGCAGATGCACCTGTAAAGCCACTTTCTGGATCTGTGGAGTCCCCTTTCTTTTGGTTTCCTTCATGTGAGAGATCTTGGGGGACACCTCCTTGTAGGTCTACGGGCCTGTAAGGCACTTACTTCTCAGGACTTCCTTCATGTGAGAGATCTTGGGGGTTGCCTCCTTATAGGTCTACGGGCCTGTGAGACACTTTCATCCTGTAGGATTTTTCCATCATTGGTTTGAGAGCCTTCGGTGTACTTTGTGCAACTTCATAGTTTTGTGGGGCTATGGAGTCTTTTGTTCAAAGCTCCTTAGGGAGATTACCTATGGAGTCCTTTTCCTGCCCTTCGCTTTCGAGTTCGCTAGATCATGGTCTACTTCCTCGATGATTCATGTATAAATTTCTAACCTTACTAACTCTTCAACCTACTTTACTGAAGCACTCATCAGTACTGATGCTTGCTAAAGTGGGGGAAAAATGTATTGGAACGAATTTGCACCCCTTACACAAATTCCCCTTTTGTGCACCCTTACCTTAGAAAATAAAATTCAAAGGAAAAATTCCACATCACCCAACTGCCTTCCTTCCACTTGGCATCTGTCATTTGTGTCGGTGAGAGAATATTTTTCGGGGACACACGCATGACACACAGACGTCCACGTGGCACACTGGTGTTCCTGAAAAATTCCTGCATCTAAAGTTGGTAGAGGCATTACACTCCTAATTGGCAATGAATTGTAACGTCCCTCTTCAACCAAACAACCTAAAAATGCCTCATTCTTCCTCATTCTTCCTTCAAATTGATTGATGCTCATTCCATTTTATCTCTTCACAATCTCTCTTGTAATCTATTCACATTCTCAAGCCATCTCTTAGCATTTCCAATACTCACTTCACTCTCATGCAACATTTCAACACTCCATTGCAGCCACAACACTCCATCAAATCCACATAGCAAGTGTGAGGCAATCCATTGAAGCGTGGGCTTGGAGTGTTGCGAGACCTCCTTTCATTGTAGTTGCAGTTGTGGTGACCTTTCCAAGTCCATATTCTCCTCCATTGGCTAGTGAGCTTTTGGGTGGAGGTGGTAACATTTCACTCCTCTCCTTTTTGATTTGATTGAGTAGCATTATATTGCTTTGTAGTGTGTATTTCTCTCTCTTCTTTCCTTTATTGCATATTCTACTTCGTTTCTTTTTGGTTGTCCATGGAGGTGGAAACACCAAAATGAGGGTCTAACTAAGGCAAGCCCCTATACAACCCCAACAATTTCCCTCTTTCTTGTGTGTAGGTGAAATTACGTGTGGAGATAGCTGGTGAACTGACACTTCTATGAGTTGGTCTTTATCACTTTAGTATTTATCTATTTTCTCCACTATTTATGTATTTACTTTCTATATTTCATCATCTTTTCATTTTCATTAAAGTCCATCAGCTAGGCTGTTAGTTAATTTTTAGGTAGTTTGTATTGTGTTCACTATTTTATGATCGTACGAACGCCAACACACTTGAGAGATTCCAGCGCACTGCGCTATCGTCCCAGAACTACACTGCCATCCTTGGACAAAGAGCTATCTAAGACACAATACCAACTCTAAAAACTAGCTCACCTAGCCCAAACTTAAGTTTGAGATCTACAGAGTGATTGAAGTACATTATAATCCTCGTCATTCTCGATCCTTGTCATAAGACACCTTTTAGAGTGAGGTAAGTTAGGGCATCCCTCCACTCTCAGCTCTTCGTGACTTGGAGCCTTGACATGGTTGGTCCCCCTCCCTCATAGTAAGGTAATGGGGACCAATCACAAAGGTAGCATTGTCATTCCTAGGGATTTTCAACCAACATTATCAAATCCACAATTGTACATAAAAGAAGCGGCTAAAGAAGAAGAATCAATCTTAATATTAGTTAATAGATCTATACCGTAAACATTGAGGGTTGAACCGGTATCAATAAGGGTACATATAATACCAATACTATTAACATTAACTATGATAATTAAAGGGTCCACTTGTTTCTTTACATCCGAGGGTGGAATTTTTTGCAGATAGAAGTGATATTTGGAAAATCCGCACGAATATGAGCCATTAATGCATTAACATTTGTTAGCCTAGTAGAGGCAAGTAAGAGGATTTCTGCAAGGATTCCTGAAGCATACCTTGATAAATTAGAGTGGTTTGAAGCAAATCCCAAAGTGAGATCTTAGCCAAAGTAACACGAATTTTCTCGACAAGATCATAGTCTCTAGGTGCTTTATTTGCGAGTTTAGGTGCTAAAGGAAGACTTGGTTGAGAAGGTGGTAATGAAGTAGGAACTTGAGTCGGTTTAGGTGTAGGAATAGAAGGTTGTTGATCCAAATTCTACTTATTTCTCCTAGTCTGGCATGTGTGCCCAACAACATTATAAGAAGTAGAGTCTGTGGCTTTCACAAACTTTGTGTATAAATCCAATGAATCACTATGATATGGAACCCCATAGATAGAATGTATCCTCTTAGGAGAGGGGGTAGCCAAATTCAAGTAAAAAATGGGTCTCTTATGCCTTGGAGAAGCCATAGAGACTACAATAACAATCATTGAATCTTCAGCTTGCAAAGAAGTTTGTTCAGAAGATCTTTAGGTAGAGGAAGATGCTTCTAAGAAATCATCTAGACCATCATCCAACATATCAAAATCTTCCTTAGAGAAAGCATTATCATAAACATTAAAAAAATGCAGAAAAAGATTTGACATGGTTCATGTCGGTTTCACCAAAATGTGAGATAAGGGGGATTCGCTACTCATGAGTCTCTTTGTTCTCAAGAGAATCTCAGGGAACGAATTTCCCTTAACCATCTCAAATATTGTTGAATGAAGAGATTGCAAAGAAAATCATATATAGGCTAATTATTCCAGAAGACTGCTTCAAAATTTGAGAGAGCAGGGTTTCAAAATTTTTGCCTCAGAAGGGATAACTCTTGGCCAAAGGACTACATCATAGTATCAAGATGCCAATGTGACACGATGGAGTTTGAAAGATGCACTAGCATCCAAGGCAAACAAAGAACTCAAACCTTGTTCACAGAATAACTAGAACCCTACTATCTTGCACAGATCTGAGGTCTATTTATCAAAATGACTAAACAAAAAGCACAAAATGAAATAAAGTACAAAGGAGAGCTAAGAGAGAACTTAGAAATGGCCAAAAATTTGAAACCCTCCAACAAATTGATCTAATCTATTCACAAATAGATAAGAGCAAGAGAGTGTTATTGATAGTCCTCGACCCCCTCTTGAACACACAAACACAATGTTGAATGCTTGCTAGAGAGATTTGGTTGTTGGAGGGACCTCAGTATGGCAGAGCTTCACTTGTAGAAGTGATGTTGCAAGAAGGAAGAGTAGAGAATAGAGTGAGATTGAAAGAAGTTGTATTAGAATGAGAGAGAGAACCCCAAAAAATGAGAGAAAAAGAGGAGTTTTGTTGCATGCAAGGGTGGAAGGAGTTGTTACACTCAAAAATTTGATTGCAGGGACACATGTCCTGAGTCAAGATTTTGAGATCCCTTGTTTCAAACTCAGAAAACTGCCAAGACGCTAGCGCACTGTGTGGGTGTCCACATGCTGTGTAGGTATCCAACACATCAATTTTCAGGAAACATGGTAGTAGATTGTTGCTGCTTCATCATTGGAACTCGTGGATTTAGAATCGTGAAATTCTAACCCATAAGGCTCTTATCATAAATGCGCTTAGGTGTAACAAATGCAAGGAAAAGTGCTAAAATGTTAAATTGCCCCTAAGGTGCAATTTTGTGACATTACAAAAATATTTAAAAAGTAATTTGTCATAACACATATTCATACATTCTATTCATCCATTGAAATTTCATCAGAATATAATCATGCATTAAAAACGTATTTACTCATAAAAGTAATAGTATGTGGTAAACAAACAATAGGGTGTAATAGTTTACTTGTAATGAAATATTGATTGATAAATTACATCATTAAAATGTATTTTTTGAGAGCATAGAAATTGAAATAATGGTGACAATATGTCTAAAATTATTTTCTTGAATATAAATATAGAACAATATAAATTGAATTGTCAAATTTAAGATAAGTTACATTTGTGACCAAGTAGAATCTCATAAACGAGTTTGACATAACTTTTAGATAAAAGTGAGTCCCTCAATTTTCCATAATAATCAACCAACATAAATAAATTCATCAGAGAATCCCTACCTCAGATCCATCGCCTAGTGCAAACCCCACTCCCAGATATAGGGTAAGGTGTATGTGATTGTGACATGAATTTCTCACAATAAAAATAATGTAAACAATAAACAAGTATAATAAAACAACAATAATGATGTTACAAATAGAAATAATGGTCAAGCCAAAATCACAAATTTCTTTGAATCACAAATATCATTGTTATAATATTATTGTAACTCATAAATAAATAAACAATTACACACAATCTCAACACAAGGGTCATGTTAGAGATGAGCCAAAATAATGTGACAATATTAAATTCTTGATAGGATTAAACCAAAAGTATAAAAATCAAACTTATTCAACCTTCAAGAATACAATAAACACAATAAAAAAGTATGCAATCATCACATTAGTTTATTAGTCATGTAACAAGGAAGTCCCATAGGTTGGTTGGGATAGTGTACCTTCAAACTTGAGGAAAGACAAAAAATAGATGGCTCCTCCCACTAGATGGTGCAAACTCAATTGTGATGGTGCTTCTAGGGGCAATCCGCTATGTTGGTTGTAGTTTGAGAGATCATGATGGATTGTAATTAGAGTGGCTTCACAGGCTTGGGTAAGGAACAAATAATGAAGTTGAGGCTCAGGATCTTATCTTAGGTTTGACCATATGTGTTTGTAAATATGTATCCACCTTGGAATAATAAGAGTGCACAAATTGACGCAACATTGTAAGAGTTATTTTATAGTTTTAGTTTTTTAATATACATGTTGACTATGCTTTGAATTTTTATGTATATAATATGATATGAGACTTCTTCTTGATATTATTGTAGAATGTCTATTAATATTAATAAATATTTTAGAAATGATTAATGATAAATTTGAAAAAAAAACTGCTAAAAATTTATATTTTAGATGACTATCAAAAATAAAAAATATTACATTTATTTGAATGAATATCTAATATGATAAAATATTTTATATAATACAAAATGTCTCTAAAATGGTGCTCTTAATGTCTACAAAATATTCTGAATAAACAAAATATATTTTTTTAAACAAATTACATACTAGAACTTTAATAAGAATATTATGGTAATTAGATTTATAATTACATACTAGAACTTTAATAAGAATATTATTATGACAATTAAATTTTATTGTTGAAAACAAATTACATGTAAAGAAGCTAAGGTAGTAGAACAACTTCCTACACTAATCTTGAGAGGAGAATAATGCAAAATTTTTACAGATCTTTAACAATTACAAAAACTTAAACAAAAATAAACACAAATATCATGCATACCACAACATAATGATTTGTGTGGGGAAAACCCTTTCAGAAGAAAATCCCCACACTCCAAAAGCCTCCCAATATATTATTAAGAAATCACAAAGATTATAATATACTTGTTGAGTAAGCTTCTCATAGGAGTATCACCACTCAGAGATCCAGAGGCAACACAGTCGCTATCAGACTCTCAAAATACATCGCAATACACAATCATAATACAATGCCCTCATAAAATAGGGTTTCCTTCTAGGACAAGTCAAGCTAATAAAATATCAACTGTCGAATATGATACATAATGATGAACGGTCCATATTTATAATAATAAAATATAAATAAAATTTTCCTTTTGGGGGTGCTACCCCTGGACCCTAGCCAGGGGGATGATGCCCCCAGACCCCTCATGGGGGGGGATCCCCCCATGCCCCCCTTCGTCATCAGTTGAATACTAACTTATGTATTTTCAAGGTTGAGACACATTTTCTCAACAAATATCCCACTTATCGAACACCTTGCAAGGACAATGAAAGGGAGTCATCATCATCTCTTAATTTCTAGGGGACGAAAGGCCCATAGTCTCTGAACACCATCTAAATTTCTCTTTGCTTACAGGATTAGATAAAGAATCAATAACATTCATCAAAGTCTCTACCTTAACCAACTTCACCCTACCATCTTCGACCATATCTCTAACAAAATGATATTGTACATCAATGTGCTTGGTCCTGGCATGAAATTTTGAGCTCTTGGCTAGACATATTGCACTCTGACTGTCACAATAAATTATCACTACACCTTGTTTTATTCCAATATATGAACACAGTCTCTTAAGCCAAATGGCTTCTTTGCAAGCATGTGTAGCTGCCATATACTCTGCTTCAATAGTGAACAAAGCAACCAAAACCTATCGCTTACACATCCAACTAATTGCACCACCAAATGAAGTAAACACATAAGAACTAGTGGATCTTCTGCTATCAACATCACCTGCCCAGTTTGAATCCACATAACCATGAATATCAAGGTAAATATCGTCTTCAATCATATTACTGTGATAGCATGAGTAATCTAAGGTACCACACAAATATCTGAAGACTCTTTTAATTGCATCCCAATGAACTCTACTAGGATTGGACATATATCTAGAAAGAACTCCCACTTGTTGGGAAATGTCTAGTCTAGTACAAACCATAGCATACATCAAACTTCCAACTACACTCTAGTAAGGCACTTTGCTCATGTTTTCCATATTTGATGGGGATGAACAATATGAAATAGATAACTTTGTCCAGTTGAAATAGGAACACACAATGGTCTACAATCCTACATATCAAACCTCTGTAAAATTGAATTTACATACTTACTTTGGACAAGCCATAGATTTTTGTTCACTCTATATCTTCTAATTTCTATCCCAAGTATGTGTTTAGTTGCACCAAGATATTTCATTTCAAACTTAGCAACAAGTTGAGATTTCAGTTCTGAAATCATACATTTCCCTTTACCAATGAATAACATATCATCAACATATAATGCAATAAATAGGAAATGATCACAATCAATTTTATAATAAACATAATGATCTGATTTAGAATGCTCATCCCAAACTCAACACATATGTGTCAAATTTGTGGCACCACATCCTAGGACTTTCTTTTACACCATACAAAGATTTATTCAATTTGCAAACCAATTTACTTTTACCTATCACCACGTAGTGCTCTAGCCGTGTCATATAAATATACTCCTCCAAGTCACCATGAAGAAAATAAGTTTTCACATCCATTTTCTCAACCTCTAAATCATAAGCAACAACAATAGAAAGCAAAAATCTAATGGATGTCATTTTTGTAACAAGATAAAATATCCCACCTTAATAAACACCCTCAACTTGAGAGTAACCTTTTGCAACCAACCTTGCTTTGTATTTCACAATACTTCCATCTGAACCAATCTTTTTCTTGAACAACCATTTGCAACCAATCAATTTTTGTCCTTCAGGAAATGGTACAAGATCCCATGTATCATTCTTTTTCAAAGCTTCCATTTCTTCATCCATAGCAATCTTCCAGGATTATGCAGATCATTCATACCTAATGCCCTTCTACTAATCTAGGTTCATCCATGTTAGTATTCAAAGCAAAAATACATCTCCAATCATTAGGCCTACAAGGAACAAACAACCACCTGAAAGGTATTCACCTAATGATTGGAGATATATTTTTGCTTTGAATACTAATATGGATGAATACCTAAGATGTAGAACAAAGTAAACAGAAAGATGTGATTCAATTTCCTTCTACACCTAAGATGTGAATACCTTTCAGGTGGTTGTTTGTGCCCTTTGCCTTCTTTTGTTCACTTTTTTTTGCTGCAATGTAATATTGAAGGCTTAGTTTTCTAAAAGTAACACTTCTACTATGTATTAACCTATGCAATAATCCCAAAGCTTATAATTTTCACCATAACTTATCCGATCAAGATACATTTCATAACCTTTTTCTCCAATGTTGTTTTCTTCTCCTTTGGCACATGTGCATATGCCTCACAACCAAAAACTCTAAGATGTCTTAATGAAGTCTTGTGACCCGACCATGCCTCCATAAGCGTCTTATCAACAAAAGCTGATGTAGGAGACTTGTTAATAAGGAAACAAGCGGTGGAAACAAATTTATCCCAAAAACTTTGTTCTAGACCAACACCACTCAACATACTCCTAGCCTTCTCCATAGTGTCTATTCATTCTTTTGCAACTCCATTTTTTGTGTAGAATACAGAGTTGTCTTTTGTCTATGAATACCACAATCTTTACAAAATCTATCAAGGTATTAGAGAAAAATTCATCGCCATTATTGATCATAACTCAAACATTGCTTTAAATTTTTAAATTGACTGGAAACTTAGATTTACTCTTTAGAAAATATACCCATGTCTGCTACTATAATCATCAATAAATGAAACACAATATGTGGATTTACCAATTGAAGGAACATCTACAGGACCAAACACATCATAATGAATAAGATCCAATACACCACAAGATTTATGAAAACTTGAGGAAAATTGAACGTGGTTTCAAGTTTTCCATAAATGCAATGCTCACATAAATCAGATTCAAGATTACAATTAGACAAACCTTCAACAAGGTTTTTATTTTTCAAGGTCCTTAGACCCTTTTCTCCAATGTGGCCAAGTCTATGGTACCATAACATATTTTTCTCTACAAGTAACCTTGATTCAGAAGAAAGAGCACCCTTGGGGACCCAAAAGCCATGACTATCTACTAAAGGTGAAACACTCACTTCTTCCACAAACTTGTTTTTCATAGAAGTACTATTGCACTAAAAAATGCATGCATCGAGCTTATACAATGTGCCATATCTAGCACGTCTAGCAATCACCATAGAACCTTTGACCATCTTGTATCCCACATCGAGAAAACACTACCTACACACCTGCATCTATTAATTTGCTCACAGATAAAAAAAATGTGCTAAACCAAGGATATACACACCCTTAATCCTTTTTATTCTACCATCAGGAAACCTAGTTTTAACTTTACCATGACCAACAATTCTAAATGAGAATAATCACCCAAGTACACCTTACCTCCATCAAATTCTTCATATTCAGAAAACCAATCTCTATTAAAGGTCATATGGAAAGATGCACCTGAGTCAATTAACCATGCATCATTACCTACATGAGTTGCCAAAGCTGCAATGAATGCATTGCCATCTTCCTTCTCGGACTCAAAATCAAAATCAAATTTCTTCTTTTTCTTCTTCTTTTCTTCCTTGTTCCTTATGAACATGTTTAAGCTTACCGCAGTTCCAACAAATAATTTTGGACTTTCCAAGAGACTTAGATCTCCCCTTGGACTTGGATTTGTCACACTTCTCATTCTTCTTTCCTTTTTCCTTAGGTATTCCATGAACATTTAGGGCCTCCTTGGAACTAATGGATACCTTCCTCCTCATCTCTTCATAAAGTAATGAACCCACCACATCTTTAGTCTTCAATATAACATAAGTACTCCCAATAGCCATAACAAGAGACTGCCACAAATCAGGCAAAGAGCAAAGTAGGATCTAACATTTCTCTTCCTCATCCATTTTGACACCAACCAAGCCACCAACATATTGAATGTTTCATAGTGGTATGAATTCATCCACCCTCTTCCATTCTCAAGGAATACAATTTCTTCCTCGAGAAAATCTTGTTCACTAAAGATTTGGCTTGATACATCTCACCAAGCTTCTTCCATAGTTTATGTGTAGAGGTCTCTTCATGGACATTGATTAAAACAGAGTATACCAAGCACAATCTGATTAGACCCTTGGATTTATGGTCCATAACATCATATTGAGCAGTTTGAGTAGGATCTACAGGCCTTGAAACATCCTTATTAACAACATCCCATAGATCTCGATCTATCAACATATCCTCCATATTTAGCTTCCACATTTCAAAATTATTTCCAGAAAATTTATCCACCTCTATTCTCCCTGATGAACTTGCCATCTAAAAAATTCTTTCAACAAGATCACAAAATATCTTCTGCACAAGCTCCCACTCAAATCAGGATTAATTCAAAAAACCAAACAACCCACAATTGAAACCAAAGGTGATCAGGTTCTAATACCACTTGTAAGGAAGATAAGGTAGCAGAACAACTTCCTACACTAATCTTGAGAGGAGAATAATGTAAAATTTTTACAGAGATCTTTAAAAGTTACATAAACTTAAACATAAATAAAAACAAATATCATGCATACCACAACACAATGATTTATGTGGGGAAAACCCTTTCAGGAGAAAAACCCCACACTTCAAAAGTCGCCCAATATATTATTAAAAAATCAGAAAGATTATAATATACTTGCAGAGCAAGCTTCTCACAAGAGTATCACCACTCAGAGATCCAGAGGCAACATAGCTCTATTAGACTCTCAAAATACATCGCAATACACAACCGTAATACAATGCCCTCATAAAATAGGGTTGCCTTATAGGGAAAGTCAAGCTAATAAAATATCGACGGTTGGATATGAGACATAATGATGAACGGTCTAGATTTACAATAATAAAATATAAATTTTAATTGAGTTGAACAATACCTTATGTAATTGCAAGGTTGAGACACATTTTCTCAACACTATATACTAGAACTTAAATAAGAATATTATGGAAATTGTGAATGGTATGATGATACACTTCATGCATTATAAAAGACACCATTGCAAACAAAAAATACAGGGGAATGTAGGGATGCAAAGATCTAAGCATATTTTTTGTGAATTTGCATTATAAGTCCTAGAGATCTGAACCACTCTCAAACATCTTGAAACTCTATACATGAAATATAACTTAAAGTATAAGAAAGTAAATGTCCATATGTAAATGTCAACTTAAATGTTTATTTCATGTATATAGTTTCATTGACAGAGAAGGAGAAAGAGAAAGAGAAAGAAAAAGAAAAAGAAAGAATTTTTTTTAATGCAAAATATAATGCAAGCATGTTATGCTTGTGTTTTGTGAAAGCATTTAAATAACACGAGTGTATCATAATGCACTTGTGTTTTATCTTTCTTTAGAAATTTCAAAGCCTTTGGCTTAGATTTTCCTTGGACTTCCAACCCAAAGGCTTGAAGTGACTTTCCAACATCCAAAGATGTTTTTTTGCAACTTATGAAAAATTTGACATAATCTCAAGTGCCCTCCCCATCAAGTTTGCATGTGTTTCAATGTCAAGTCAAAAAACACCATGGTAATGTTAAGCTCTCTTATCTATCTAACCATGTAATTTTTTTCACATTTTGAGTATGTTAAGGTTTTCATCTTTAATTTATTTTATTGGTGTATCTA
The DNA here is from genome assembly GCA_007258455.2 of Sequoia sempervirens. NCBI lineage: Eukaryota > Viridiplantae > Streptophyta > Pinopsida > Cupressales > Cupressaceae > Sequoia > Sequoia sempervirens. The sequence continues at coordinate 6,321,659 of VDFB02193867.1, read as the reverse complement.
TTTTTTGTTAAAAACCAATGTTTGGTATATTTCACTTTATTTTTTAATCGTTCATTGAAATTTCAAATAAATTACATTTTTAGAAACTAGACTCCATTCTAAAAATATACAAAAAAAAATATTTTTGATTAGTTTTCAAAAAAATTAGGGGGGAGCATGCTCAAATTTGTATTTTTCAAGATGTGTCCACTTTCAAAATAAGTAAAATATCATATAATCATTAAAATATTAGCAAACAAAATTGGAGATAAACTACATGGTGTTAACTAATTTCTCACTAAAGTGATTTTTGAAATACTAAAGAAAAGTTAATATTTTAGGGGGGCCAGACCAGACGCTATGTGATGCAGGAGCATCCTTGGTTCTTGGCAATCTTGCATCAACCAAAAAAAATATTTCCTTTCAATTTTTTGTTTTTGTTCTATTGTTGCTCAGTTCATGTTGGTGGATTTGTCATCTTTGCTCACCAGATGTTGTGGATCAACATTTACATCATGGACATGTTCATTTTCCCTATTCCAATATTTGAGCATGATTGGATCTTTTTCCAACAAGTTATCGATTCTAGATTTCATGGTAGTTTCTTGAACCGGCATCGGAATAACTTTCAAACTTTTCGGCTAGTTCTATCGTTATGGATCGTTCCCGTGACTTGTGGATCTAAACGGTGCAATTTTAATTTTTCCATGGAGCTTCCTCGACCTTCATTATAGGTCCACACTTCATCTTATGCACCTTTTGAAGAGTAATTCAAATTTGAGGCTGACCTATTCATGCGCACGTTACATTTTATTTCCTTGGATAATGTGATGATCGTTGGCCAACGCGAATGATTCCAGAATTGTAGATATGATATAAAGCTTGTAATTGATCATTAGAATAGTAGTAGTTGATTAGATAGAATAATATAGATCTAAGATGTAATATTTTGGCTTGTGTTGATGAGCATATTGGAATGTTGTATTTTGAACATGTTATATCAGGCTTGTGAGCCGAATCTCTAAGCCTGGATGTTGCGGGCCGATTGTAACTAAGATTTCTGTTAATGAGAATATTTGCATCTGCATTTTCCTCCATATTCTGTGTTGCTTTCATTGTGTTACTCTTGTTGCACGGTTTAGATAGTTCTCTTTGAGGACAGTCCTCCTACCGTGGTTGCACCAGATTGGTATTAGAGTGAGATTCGATCTGTGCGAGGTTGTTAGAATTCGCGGAGTCCTGTTGAAGATTTGTTGTGGGGTGGTGGATTTAGGATCCGACTTGCAGCTGTAGAGGACTTGTCTAAAGATGGGGGGAAGAAGAAATGTTAGAGGAAATGGAGCTCGTGGAAATGTAGACCAAGCTTTAATGGAGATGGTGAGAGGAATTGCTGCCAGATTAGATGCATTTGGAACGACCCGGAGGATAGGTTGACCAGTTGATGGTGTGAGTGATGAAGAGGTAGAAGTATAGGAAGAAAGAGGAAGAGAAGAGCAACCTGGCCTGGATCAGGAAGAAGAGAGGTTCATAAGATCCCTAACTAGAGCGAATACAAAACCCCATTTCAATCCACTAGATTATAATGGTAAGTTGGATTCAGAAGAATTGCTTGATTAAATTACAGAGATGGAAAAATATCTTGAATTTGAAGGTACCACTGAAGATAAGAAGGTAAAGTTTTCTTGTACAAAGTTAAGAGGACATGCATCCCTTTGGTGGGAACATTTGAAGATAGATAGACAAAGAAGAGGAAACGAAAATATAAAATCATGGGATCAGATGGTGAATAAGTTGAAGACAAACTTTATGCCTGCAGATTATCAAATTAGTTTGTTCTGATTTGAAGCAAAAGGAATCTAGTGTGACAGAGTATACCAAAGAGTACTATAAGCTGAATATCAGATCCGAACATTTGGAGGATGAGATCAAACAAGTAGCCAGATATGTGAATGGTTTGAGGTCCTTTATACAAGATGAGATTAGTTTTATTAAGTTGTAGAGTGTGGAAGAGGAATATCAATGTGCCCTAAAGGCAGAAGAGAAGTTGAATAAAAGACATGAGCAAAGGAAAGGAGGAAGAGGTGGAAGATTTCAAAGAGGAAGAACTTTTACTGGAGGAGGAAGAGGATCTTTTCCAGATTAGAATAAGGATAAGGAGGTTAGTAAGAATGATAATTTGTACAATAGAGGTGATGGAAACTCTTACAAAAGAGGAGGATATGCTGGTTACCGGAATAAAGGTTATAGAAAAGATGATAAGGAGAAAAGAGTATTAAGGGGAACTTGTTTTAAATGTGGTGGAGAAGGACATAGAGCATTTGAATGCAATCAGGGAGAGATAAGTAGAAATACTGAGAACAATAGAAGAACAACCTTTGTTGAGGAAGAACGAGTTGAATCATCTAATAAACTAGAAGATGGAGAAGTGTTGGTGAATAGAAGAGTTTTGTGTCAAAGCGAGTTGTAAAAGGAGCCATTGTAGAGAAAGAATTTGTTTCAGACCAGATGCAAGGTAGTTGGTAAATGTTGCAAAGTGATTGTTGATAGTGGAAGCTCAAAGAACCTAGTTTCTGAAGAGATGGTGACCAAATTGAAGTTGGAAAGGTTGAAACACCCGAAGCCCTATCAGATAGCTTGGATTCAAGATAAGCATAAGATTATGGTAAGTGAACAATGTTTGGTGAAATTGAAGATAGGAAATTACCATGATGAAGTTTTGTGTGATATCATGCCTATGGATATATGCCATATTTTGTTGGGAAGGCCTTGGCAATATGATAGATAGGCTATTCATGATGGAAAGAAGAATATATACACCATTGTTGCTAATGGGATAAACCAAACTTTGTTTCCATTAGAAGATGTCCCTAAAGTTGAGGTTTGTACGAATGCTAGGGTTTTTATGGTTGATGGAAGGAGATTCCTTGATGGATTGAGACATGAGAATGTGTGCTATGCCTTGGTTCCTAAGAAGGCTAAAGACTTGAAGCATGTAGAAGGACACCCGGAAGAGATAAAGGAGTCGTTGAAAAAATATGAGGAGATCATTTTAGATAATGTACCTGATGGATTACCACCTATAAGGAGTATTAGTCATTGTTTGGATTTGATTCCTAGAGCTAGTTTGTCTAATAAAGCAGCACAACGGATGACATTGACAAAGAATGAGGAGTTGAATAGACAAGTGCAAGAATTGTTGAGGAAGGGTTTGATCAGAGAAAGCTTAAGTCCATGTGCAATACCTACTGTGTTAGCACCTAAGAAGGATGGAGAATGGAGGATGTGTACAGATTCAAGAGCCATAAACAAGATCACGGTGAAGTATAGATTTACTTTTCCCCAGATGGATGACATTATGGATTGTCTGAGTGGAGCTAACTACTTTACAAAGATAGATTTGAAGAGTGGATATCATCAGATCAGAATCAGAGAAGGGGATGAGTGGAAAACAACATTCAAGACAAATGAAGGATTGTATGAGTGGTTGGTGATGCCTTTTGGACTAACTAATGCATTGAGTACTTTCATGAGGCTGATGAATGAGGTATCGAAGAAATTATTGGGTAAGTTTGTGATTGTGTATCTAGATGACATCTTGATTTACAGTAAGACTAGAGAAGAACATTTGTTGCATATAAGACAAGTTTTGCAGAGGTTGAAAAAAGAGCAGTTGTTGATAAACATTAAGAAGTGTAGTTTTATGAAGGAAGAATTGGTATATCTAGGATTTGTGATATCTGTGGATGGATTAAAGATGGATCCTAAGAAGGTAAGAGCAATTTTTGAGTGGCCTACACCAGATAGCATTGGAGAGGTAAGATCATTTCATGGATTGGCTAGTTTCTACCAGAAGTTCATTAGGAATTTCAGTTCTATTTGTAGTCCTATGACAAAAACAATGAGAGGAGATAGGAAGAATTTTAGGTGGATGACTGGAGAAGATTGAAGTTTTGAGTTGTTGAAGCAGAAGGTGACCAGGCAGCCTGTGTTGGTTTTACTGAATTTCAATAAGGTATTTCAAGTAGATTGTGATACAAGTGGAAATGCAATTGGAGCAGTATTGAGTCAAGAAGGGAGACCTATAGCTTATTTCAGTGAGAAGTTGAATGATTCTAGGAGAAGATATTCAATGTATAATCAAGAGTTTTATGCCATAGTTTAAGCCTTGAAGAAGTGGAGACATTATTTGTTGCCTAAGGAGTTTGTGTTGTATACAGATCATCAAGCATTGCAATATTTGAACAGCTAGGGTAAGTTGAATCAGAGACACAAGAGATGGGTAGAATTCTTGTAGAGCTATACTTTTGTTTTGAAGCATAGGAGTGGAAAGTCAAATAGAGTTGTTGATGCTTTGAGCAGGAGAAGGAATTTACTGACAGAGATGTGAGTGGAGGTATTAGGCTTTGATGAATTGAAAAACTTGTATGAGGGAGACCCGAATTTTGCAAAACCTTGGAGAGCTTGTAAAGAACCAATTTCAGAGGATAGAAGTCAATGGTTGGATTATTTCATTCAGGAGGATATGTTGTTTAGAGGTAATCAGTTGTGTATACCCTAGAGTTCAATGAGGGATAACTTGCTGAAAAAAAAGCATAATGGAGGATTGTCAGGACACTTTGGAGTTGACAAGACAGGGGCATTGGTAAGTGAGAATTATTTTTTGCCCCAAACTCATAAGGATGTTAGGAGATTTGTGCAGAGTTGCAGAGTTTGTCAAGTTGCAAAAGGAGGTAGTTAGAATGTTGGATTGTATAAACCTTTGATAGTTCTGGAGAGACCTTGGGAGGATATTAGTATGGATTTCATACTTGGTTTACTGAAGACACAAAGAGGTAATGATTCTATATTTGTGGCAATAGATAGATTTTCTAAGATGGAACATTTCATACCTTGTAAGAAGACAACAGATGCAATGCATGTAGCATATTCTTTTTTCAAGGAAGTGGAAAAATTGCATGGGTTACCTAAGAGTATTGTTTAAGATAGAGACATAAAGTTTGTTGGTTACTTTTGGAGGACACTTTGGAAGAAGTTGAAGACAGATTTGAAGTTCAGTTCTACTTTTCACCCATAAACTGATGGATAGATAGAGGTAGTGAACAGGAGTTTGGGAAATTTGCTGAGATGTTTGGTTGGAGAGAAGGTTGGAAGTTGGGATTTAGTCCTTGCACAAGCAGAGATTGCTTACAATAATTCAGTGAACAGGAGTACAGGAAAGACACCTTTTGAGATCGTTACAGGAGTTCATCCTAGAGGTATATCAGAGTTAAGAGACGTTAGTATGGAAGATAAGATGAGTGTAGAAGTAGAAGAATTTACAGAACACGTGAAGAAAGTGCATACTCAAGTGAAGCAATAGTTGGAAGACATGAACTGGAAGTATAAGGAGAAAGCAGATGAAAAGAGAAGATATAAGGAATTTGAAGTTGGAGATGAAGTGATGGTATATTTGAGGAAGGAAAGATTTCCAGTTGGTACATACAACAAGCTAAAGATGAGGAAGTTTGGAGCTTGTAAGATCTTGAAGAAATTCGATTCAGGAAATGCATATGAAGTGGAGTTACCAGATGGCATGGGTAGATCGCCTATATTCAACACTACAGACCTACATCAGTACCATGAATTAGAATTTGGTGAAGAAAGTGAAGCTAAGTTGGAGAGTCAGTTTCCTAAACATCAGTCAAATGAGATAGAAGATATTTTGGATATCAAAGATGGTAGGAAAACTCATAGAAGACAGTATAAGGAATATCTTGTGAAGTGGAAAGGTAGACCAGTGGAGTATTCTTCTTGGATTTCTCAGGTTGAGGTGGACCATCTTGGTTTTCCTTTAGCCCCAACAAAGTGAGGGAATCACTTTTCAATAACCCTGGATGTCTGATGCAGGAGCATCCTTGGTTCTTGGCAATCTTGCATCAACCAAAAAAATATTTCCTTTCAGTTTTTTGTTCTTGTTCTGTTGTTGCTCAGTTCATGTTGGTGGATTCGTCATCTTTTCTCACCAGATGTTGTGGATCAACATTTACATCGTGGACATGTTCATTTTCCCTATTCCAAGATTTGAGTGCGATTGGATCTTTTTCCGGCAAGTTATCGAGTCTGGATTTCATTGCAGTTTCTTGAACTGACACCGAAATAACTTTCAAACTTTTCGGCTAGTTCAATCGTTGTGGATCATTCCTATGAATTGTAGATTTGAATGGTGTAATTTTAATTGTTCCATAGAGTGTCCCCGACCTTCATTATAGGTCCACACTTCATCTTATGCACCTGTTGAAGAGTAATTCAAATTTGAGGCCGACCTATTCATGCGCACGTTAGATTTTCTTTCCTTGGATAATGTGATGATCTTTGGCCGACATGGATGATTCCAGAATTGTGGATATGATATAAAGCTTGTAATCAATCATTATAATAGTAGTAGTTGATTAGATAGAATAATATAGATCTAAGATGTAATATTTTCACTCCTGTTGATGAGCATATTGGAATGTTGTATTTTGAACATGTTATATCAGGCATGTGAGCCAAATCTATAAGCCCACATGTTGTCGGCCGATTGTAACTAAAATTTCTGTTAATGAGAATATTTGCATCTGTATTTTCCTCCATATTTTGTGTTGCTTTTGTTGTGTTACTCTTGTTGCATGATCCAGATATTTCTCTTTGAGGACCCTCCTACTGTGGTTGCACCACTATGTTATATTTTTTGAAAAAAGAACCAATTTGTGTAACCCCCCTTTTTGAAACCCTTAATCTCCACCATTTAAAAAAATAGTAGTTTAGAAAGTAGACTTGGAGCACTATGACTCTTGTTTTCTTTGCATCTTAAAATTTTGAGTGTAACTATCTTCAATTTGTCATCCAAGGTCAGTCTTTCCTGATTTCAGAAAAAATGGCCACTTAAGACCCCTATTTGGCCCCCCATATTTTTGTACCCACCCATTGAAATATGAGTAACGTGATTAAGTATTGATCCTAAACCTATTTTCTTAAATTTGCATATGTAGGAATAAATATATAAAATGATCCACTAGGTAATAATACTTATCATTATAATTAATTAATAATATTATTACTGTTAATGTTTGAACGATGTTTATGTAATAGGGTTATTATTTCTATTCTTTAACCAATGACTCAATAATGATAACATTATTGCTACATCAAACATTGATGATGATTTTATTACTATTTGATAACCCAATAATATAATATTATTTAGTCAATTTAATCACTAGCCAAACACATTATTATTGACAATTAAACCCCAAAAAAAAATTTATTAAATAAATCAACAATATATCTTGAATAATAATATTGTTATTGTTTACTCACCCAAGAAATAACAATATTATTGTTTAATCCTTGTTTACACTGTATCATTGTTATTTCACCCACGAATCAATAATGATATTATTTTTAATTAATCACAATTTAAACATTAATGTTTTTTTAAACTGTAGGAATCGGGTAGTCCCCTATAAACTGCAGTGTGCCTGGTATAATTTTTCACGTAATGGGTGACGTTGGTGCAACACACCCTCCAATACCACGGGGACAGGATGGAGACTAAATCTCATGAGCTCTTGCCTACAACATGATGCTTTAGCCAATCGAGCTAGGCACCCGCCCCAATTTAAACATTAATGTTATTATCATTCTCCTTATTGGTAATATTCTTAATGAATCTACGTATAATTTTAAAGGATTATAACAATATTTTCATTTAGCCACCAACTAAATATTGATAGTATTACCAACTATCACATAATCCTTAACTGATCGTTAAATTGACAATGGTGCCCATGTTTCATTGATTTTTAAGCATAAAAAAATGTAAATATTTAGTTGTCACCAAATAATGTTATTATTTATTATCGATCAGTTAATCTTTATGAATGACAATGTTATTGCACAATCAAATTTAAACAATTAATATTATTAACATTATTTAATTTATGCTTAAAATTATTAATAACACTATGATTATTCAATCAAACATTTGATCCTTATTTAATTGTAATCAACATTAACAATAATAGATGGTATTACTTAATCAATAAATAAATATTTTTTTTCGAAAAATTGCTTCTAGAGAGGGTAGCACTCTTTCATTGAATTCAAAAGGATTTACATAGATACAACCATTTAATACTACATCATATTCGGGCTTGTGTGTGTACAAAGTACTAGACACATAGTTTTAGAATTTTTCCTCAAACTTTGTTGACCTTAATGTCATTGGATGTTTGGGTTAAGAAGGGGGTGATCTTTTCCTCTTTACTTCCATCCATTCCTCATTATCCCTGTGGGTGGTACCTTGTTCCTTGCACGTTTCCTTCTTTGTGGACCCACCCTCTGTAGACCTTGATGGAGACCACGAATCTGATAATTGTAAAACTAATTGATTAGGTTTCCTAATAGTTGGAGGTGCACCAACACCCAACGAGCCACCATTTGGCATATTGCCATCAAAAGTTGTCAGAGCATTTGAACATGGGGAAGAAATGAGATTCACATTTTGTGCAACATGTGAAGATGACGGTTCAACCTTCTCTTTAGCTGCAATACCATAATGGGTGGATTCAACCCCCACCCACCATGAGACTTTTCCTCAAACCGAATCTTGCTTCTTGTTATACTATGAGGTTGCGTGTATAGTCAAGCATCTAAAAGAAATCTTTTCATAATCTATTGATTAACGCCAACATCTATTTCCTACCTTCAAAGAGATTTCAATTGGAAGGCCTTTGGATAAATCAAATTCAATGCATAAACAAGCACAAGTAGAATTTTCAAATTGATGGTTTCTTTTGAAATGTTGTGATATGTGCCAATTCCATTGGCAATTTCCACCAGACACTTGATCTCCCAAAACTGCAAAGGGAGGTAAGACAGTCTTACCAAAAGGAATGCTAAAGAAAAAGTCTCAGTACGAGGGTCAAACGAGGGAAACCATGGCTCGATGCATAAAAAATCTCCTTTAAAAAACCAAAGGACTGGTGTTGAGAATCAGTGGGCCTTATCTTCCAATGATTCAAATTCCAGTATGAAAAACCCTTTAGCACAAGGGTAGATGTTGATTTCTGCCTACATATATTCTTCCCAGTTTTTGCTTATCCAGGAGTGGAGGTCACACAATTTCGACCAAACTTGCATAAATCTGCAAATTAGGGTGTGTTCCTATAGGTAAACTTCTCTATTATAGGCAATAGTATCCATGCAGATCTTCAAGACTAAATCCGAGTGCCATATGGAAAGAGGGAGACTATGGGAGGAGCGATAATGAGAAAAATAGGACTTTGGGGAAGAAGAAAATGGCATTGTATTGGCCTCCAAACACCCACTAGACGGGTCAAAGGCTAGACCTAGCATAGCCTTGTACTTGGGCCACGAATCCTTCCATATAGATCTGCCCGATTTGCTAGGAAAATGGGACACTGAGTCCCTCGCTGCATTTCGGACCCTGAAGATAAAACTTTAGCAGAAACACCTTTGTAGCATGCCATTACTGAATACCAACTTGAGTTGTAGAGAGGAGGGAATGTAAAGTGGAACAGAGACTTTCAGAGGTAGGAACACCAATGCCATTCACAGGAACCAGAAGAAATAATAAATAATAGCTATCTCCCTTTTTTTTTTTTTTCAAAACTACTCTTTCCCCCTATCCACAGTAGATGACTTAAATTGATGCGACAATCAACATATTGAGAGAGAATTCATTTAAAATGGGTGGTACGTCGTTGTTCAAAACACTCAACCATAACATTAGCTCACCCGGTCCTTGGGCAGCGATTACACATTGCTCAATAGATAAAGAGAGTCAGATGAAGAGGAAGGCGCTACTTCTTTTTTTTGTTGTTGTGCAGGTCGAGGCTGCCATGGTGCCCAAATATGCATTTCTCTTTTCTTCATTTTGTTTTCGCACGCACTTTTTTTCTACTAGTCATAAGATGAGGAGTGGCAGGGATGGGACAGGGACGCAGGCGTATAATTGTTTGGTCTCACACCCCCATGTTGCAAGTTTATTATTAAGTATATACATATTTTAACCATTGGATGCGACAAGAAAAAAAAAAATCTTACACAGGGGTATGAGACCATATTTGCTAATCTCTCTATGTTTTTTTTTTTTTTTAATCTATTAACAACACTATATAGTAAGTGAATATCTAAGAATAAATGGGTGAATATGTCTACCTCGCAGGGTAATGTTTCTGCACAACTACTATGTTTTGACCATCTTGGCATTACTATAATGTCGCTAAAGGTGTCTAAAATATATAGATATATTTCTCAATCTAATTGATACATAGATTTAGGCATACAACATATAAATTCTATATCCTTTCAACAAACTGCAGTAGTTAAAAGGTATTGCATTTAAATATAGGAAGAAAATAATGGAGCATTCTTTCTTTCTTTTTTGTGTGACAAGATAAATGAAGACCATTCACCTCTCAGGTTAATTTTATTCTTGCAATAAACCATGCACATAAACTAAATCGGTTTGTTTCATTTCTGTCTTGAGCAAACAAGGGACTATTTAAACTTTTATCATTCTACATCAACAATAAACAATAAAATATTTAGACATTTTATTCTTGCGCATATAAAAATGAGTTCTCTTGTCCTCTTCTACAAACATCTTAAGCGAGGAAATACTTTCTTTTGATAAGATGCAAGCAACAATGTCAACTATTTTTTTGTCTTTCTTTACAAAAATAATAAACTATTTTGTTTATATATCTATATTAGAACTATGAAGTAAAATTTAGTAACAAGTCTTGTTGGTAGCATGCTTATGATGTTTTCCCTCCCAACATCTAATATTTGACAAGTATGCATCACAAAAGAATTTACTATTACTTTTTTTTGTTAACAATAGGGGTATCCCCGCGACCCAGCCCAACACCCAAGGGGGTGAGCTGAGGCAAGTCTAGTCCCCTATAGGGGGACCCAACAACCCACAAGCCAATCCCAACTGGGTAAACCCGGGAGTGGAGTCGAACCCGAAACCAGTGGGGAGAAAACCCACGGCCCAAGCCAACTCCGCTACCCATGCAGACTAGTATAGTTATTTTACTATACACAAACTTTACATTACTAGAGAACAAAAATTAAACTAAAATGATCTAGTTATTTTAAAACATAAACTCTCCAAGGGTGTGCTCCACCCAATTGTATGTTAGAATACTAACCTTCCCTGAGCTATGAGGTAACCATGGGGATTGGGTACACCAAACAACCAACCAAAACATGAAAAGAAGTAGCACATGCACACATACACAATAAACAATAAGGACACCCATCCCAAGGAAAACACATACTCAAGAATTCTTATCAAGAATCCTAAAGGGGGAAATGAGTGGACAAATCTCCATATGGGGAGATTTCACCAAATAATCCAACTTATCATATTTCTCCATTTTCATAAGATAACTCCAATTTTTCACAATAATCCCAATGTCAAAACATCACATGGGTACTCATTCCCTTAAGCCTCTCCATCTCTAAGGAGGAATAGGTTCCCCATAGAGGTTCCTACCTCTGTCAACCCCCAAAAAAGGGATGCTCTTTCAATAAGGGTGAGCGTATCCTAAACACCCAAATTCCATTCATAACACCCATTCCATAAAAACACAACATAAAGATTAAAATGCAACTTACAACATTTCCATTCACATCTACATACAAAAATAAGAAACATAAATAAAGAATGAGGTGCCTACCTCCAAAAGAAAACTCCAAGGAAAATGTGTGTTTAATATGAGCCCCCAAGCTCCCCTCATTCACCAAAATCTACCCTTTCCAAATCCCAACTAAGTAGAGGAATCTCTCTCTAAAAACAACCAAGTGAAAAGAAAAAACTCCAAGAAAAAGAATGCCTTCCTTTTTATTTCAAAAGGACAGATATAGGACTCCAATATTTCAATCTTTTAATGATGGAGTGACACTTGTCACTTTCTCATTCATCCCTTAAGCACATATTTCCATAAGTTATCACACATGTGTGAGAATTTTGAGGATATGGGGAGACAAAGAGTGTACTCCACTCCAATAAGAGGTCTCAAATATCATTAAGAGAAGGGAGGTGCACTTAGATAGTCCACCTCTAAAGTCTCCTATCATTAATGAGATTTTGGAGGACAACTCTCCTCCTCCCAAAATCCCCAAAATTTGTTACCCTTCTTAATGGGAAATTCAAATATGGACTTAATTTTACAGCCAACCCATAGGCAGTCATCTTGGGCGCTTAATATTTGGTTAAATACTTGAGCACTTTAAAGAATTTTTTCATCACATTAAAACCAAAGAAAAGTGAAATCCAAAATTCAAGATTAAAATGGTCAACAAAATCTCAAAACCACATCTATGATCTAGTTATCCTTAAAAACCTTAACCACATTAACAATCATTCAAAGTTACATCATAAATTAAGTATAATACACATGATATTATAGTCCCTCCAAATAGACTATAGTCGGGTTTAACGTGGGTCAACACATAGGGTACCCCTGGTTATCTCCAATTCTATTGGCCATGAAAAATGTACCTACACACTCCGTTCACATGTTAATTTATTCAATCAAAGTGTATAGTCAAAGCAACTAATTAAATCATGCATGACATCATTTTGTCAAATTAAAAAAGCATTTTCAAATATCCCCAATTTCTAATTTTGACACAATTCTTAATATTCATATTAATTCAATTTGCACAATTCACCCATCCATTACTCATAAAATAACACTTTGTTTTTCACTTCATACTTCTAAAGAAATTAGGTTAGCTAAATTCTATGATTCATCATTGCATTCAAAATTAAAAATTCATCATCAACAGGTGCATATTCGATCATAATTCATCCACTCTAAACATGTAGTCTCAATCATGGATCCAACACAAGTGAAATGTCAAACATCAAAAGCATCATAACATGATAACAATAAGCATCATAAAGTGTCATCATAACTAGAAATAAAAATAGTTCAAATAATGGGTTGATCATGAAAGTGGGTCTCACACACAACATATATATATGCATATATACACGTACATACATATACATACATACATATGTACATATATATCCATATGTATATATACATATTGTATATATGTATATATATACATACACACAAACACATGCATACATACATACATACATATTCATATATATGATAAAATTAATCTAACTTAAGATAGGTTATAGGGAAGTGTATTTAAATGTATGCATATATAAATGTATACTTTTACTTATTTATTTTGGTAAGAGAATGAAGTAATGGAAGGGGAAAAATGTATTTACTTTAGCAAAGTAAACACATAGACTAACCTCTAAAAAATATTAAAGGTTTAAACAAAATAAATATATTTATATTTCATTTATTTCACCTACTCGAACATAGGGCTACATAGAAACTTACACAACAAATAATGAAAAGAATTTTACAAACCCCAATGAGGGTGTATTACAAGATTGCATCAAACCCATCCCAAATATCAAGGGGATTACTACAATTTTAAAACATAAAACATATGAGACACAAATAACTAATCCAAAGATGATAAGTACTCCACAATGTGCCTTCAAAATTTACATAAAGATTTTCACAAATAGGCTAATGGGGAATTCACCTCCCAACCTTTGGGATTTCTCACAACTCAACCTTCGAGTTAGGAGGCCCTCTAGAAAATCATATTTCAATAAATAAATATAAACACCATTTTTTTAAACTCAAGTTTCAAACACAAAAACCCCTACCTGTAGAAACACACACAATCAAATATTACATAAAATTCAACATTAAAGGTAAAGGAGATAAGACTCACTCCAAGATGGAAAAGAAATGATATGTGAAAATATACATTGCATTCCTTCTCCAACTAGACAAATATTATTTCATAGGGATTTTCTTACCTCTCACATTTCCACACCAAATACTACACCCATCCTACACAAAACACAAGGGAAAAATCAGTCACACAAGAACACAAACCACAACAAAAAGATTCAATGTAACATATGTAACTACACAAGAAAAACGAATACTATCTAAGGGGACAAGATCCTAATTTTCAAAGATATCCATGGAATCTGAAGGCCTTGATAGAGTTCCTCCAAGAATAATCCAATCCATTCTCCTTCAAGCTCCAAGATTCTCTCACTTTAACTTTGAGCTATCTTCATTCTTTCACAACAAATTCAAGAAAAATCCCCTAAAACCCAAGAGAGAAGAAGAAGAAATAAGTACAAAAACTGAAAGTGAATCCCTTCAAATTCTCCAAGAGAGGGATATGTAGTGGGTTCCATTTCACCTTCCATCCTCCAATAAGGAGGTGATACATGGATTCCATTCAACTCCTCTCTTCCTTTCCCACCAAATCCTAAGGGTGGGTGGTCCCCACAAATTCTTACACGTGTGAGAATTGGGATAAGAGGTGTAATTTTAAAAATTCTCCCCCAAGGGAGCTCCTTTGGAAGCACTCACATGTGTGAATTCTTGGGAAGCTCCAAACATGAACTTGGGAGAGTGGGTTTTGAACTGAGAAGTCACTTGATTTCACCCACAAGCTTTAATTTCGTCACCCACTTCCCAAGAGACTTGAGAAGGGTAAAATAAATACCAAATTCTAAGGTTTACGTCATAAAAGGTACCCAACCCATGGGGGGTTGACTTTGGGAATTAAAGGGGGAAAATATTTTAAAGCCTTTTAAAAACCCATTTAAAATAAAATCTGAATTTTTCCAACAATGATGGAACTTTTCCTAAGTACAACTCTTACAAATACTAGAACAATCACAAAAATAAATACATAGGTTTAAGTACATCACTTCACAATAAGTATTACATTTAGATACCTTAGTCCCCATCATGGACTAAGGTCAAGGATTCACTAGGAATCACACACGTAGGGTTTTCTTAGAGGACCTCCAATTTCCACTAGCCATAGAAATTACTTGCACACTCAATTACAACAATTAATATGTACAATATAATAGTTGAAGCAACATAATTGAATATGCAAACATGATCATATACTATACAAACCTATAATTCACATAACAATCTTATTTTTCATTGATCAACATTTGAATTTTTATCCTAAAGAAGTCTATGTATTTCATATAAACTAATGTACTCTCATTTGTAAGTTTTATTTTTTGGCTTGGTGGGGGATATTTATATGGCCTACTTGTGGCCACGTATATTGTAACTAAACTCTTTTTATTAGTAATTGGATATCAATCTAAGAAAAATAACAATCTTAATCAATTTAACATTGTATTGCATATTAATTAAATATAAATGTCATAATCAAAAAAATGATATTTAACATTCACCACATATATAATTATATTAATTTAAACTTAAATTAGGGTTACTAAGAATTATATTAATATCCAATTCATTTCAATTAGAATGGGAAAATGTAACACATAATCATCACATAATTGATCAAATTATACTTACCCATCAATGATTTATATCATTGCTAAAACATATGAAATTTGAACTATTCGACACACAATATACATATTTAACATATTTTAACATTAAGGTCATACTTTTTGAAACATAATGATTTTTAATTAATAATGAGACACAAGAGTTAGTGGTCTCTTAATATAGACCATTTATTAAATAATCTTCAATTCCTTGGAAATAACAACACATTTACAACATGGTACATTTAGAGAGAGAGGGAGTGAGTTATCCACAAGGTTCACTAATGTGATGATATCCACACTATACTAAAACAAGGTTGTAAAATTCATTAATTTGATTCATCTAACTAGCTATATTGGAACACACAAAAGGAAAGAGGAGCTACAATAAGCACATGTAAGATTGGGCCTTACATCCCCATCCCCTTAGATTATACTTCCTTCTAGAAGTCCTTAAGGTTCGGGAACATAATCCCCATATGGTACAACACATAAAGTTGTTGAAGACAAAAAGACTTATTTTCTAGGTTGGTGAAAAATTTAAACCATAAGTAACAAGTGTATAATAGAGAAATTTCCTCCTTAAGTTGAGCAACCATAAATCTATAAGAAAAAGACATACTAGTTATAGAACATTTTTTCCATCAAAATCACCATACAAGAGTATCAAGACTACCCAAATTTTTCATAAATTGATACCATAACTATCTAGAAAAAGGTTACACAAGTATATACTTAGAACCATATTAATATATTTATTATTATCTAACACTTCAACACCATTGAAACCAACAATAGCCACCATTCATAATTTAAAGTTTAACTAAAAAAAGCTTTGAAGAAATATTTCACTCATTAACCATCATGACCTCATATCATTTCATATCCAAAGAAACATTTAATTAAACATATCATTAGTTACTATCCTCCTAACACTTAGTTTATAAATCATGTCACATCATGCACTTGTAATCAACTACATGTACATAAAAATGAATACATACAACTCACACCACAAGGCTCACACAATGGGGATTAAGAGGATGAAAAGTGCCAAAATACCATTGAGTAACCATACAACCATGATGTCATAGATTAAATAGTTTGAAATATCATATAGATGTAGAACTATTGTGCCATCAAATGAGTGGCGATAGAACCATATAATCATGTATCCAAAGAAAATCCAATATCATAGAGCCATATAATCATTAGGAAAGATTCAAAGATGGTCCTAAGGCCCTTCTTGAGGACCCATCCATACAAATCCTAGTACCTTCCTTTTGTTTGTTTTAGGGGGGTTAACCTCCAAAAGAAAGGTACACAAAGATTGACTAAAATAAATCTAAAGGGGAATGGATTATAACAATCTCATATTGGTCCCATTTGCAGCCCCCATTCTTATAATTAAATTCCTTATGCCATCTATGACCCTATACAAATTTCCATGATAGTTTACACATGTCACATTACACCACATGTACTAGTAGTCGCAAAAACTAAGAAATCCTCAAACCAAATAATGTAAGATCATATAAGTCAAAATATTAATAAAAGTATCATAAAATAAAATTTAGAAGATAAAGATCAAAGGTAGCAACATTGCAACATCTTGATTTCAAACCAAAAGTATAATTAAATACTTGTCCTTAAGGAAAGAATTCACTATTGCAAAATTCAAATAGCTAAATAGCCTAAGAACTCAAATTCAACACTACTAGAATAATACTTAAGAAAATAAATAATTAATAAATAAATTAACAATAATATGGCATTGGTGGTGGAGCACGGGTAGGAGCATAGGCGAGAAAAGTAGGATTTTGAATCTTTGAACAATGGAGCAAGCCGTGGAGCAGGATCTGAGGATTTGCAAGCGAAATCGACGCAAGTTCCAAGTGGGAAGAAAGGTAAGGATGATTCAGACGAGAAGGACGCTGAAAACAATATTTTGGTGGACCCGGGGGGGGGAAGGCTGCCCAACATGCTAACCCTAAGGGTGAAGTGGTGGGGGCCGCTGGAGGTGAAGGAGCTAAACACAAACCATGGTCTTCTCTTTTTGGAGTTAGGCCTAATGGAAAATCGATTTTCCCTCCAGTGCACAACATATCTGATTCAGTGAAAGGTAAGTTTGCCATCTTTGTGCCTAATCCGATTATAGATCATAATATTGCATTAATGGACATAGCGCTGGTGGGAAAGTTTATGGGCCCTAGACCAAATATTGAAGTGGTCAGGGAGTTTTTCAAAAACAAGTGGAGAACCAATGGCAAAGTAATGGTTGCAGCGCTACCCAAAGGTTACTTTGCTTTTGAGTTTACCTGTAAGGAGGATATGGTGGCTATCAAGAGTGGTAGTCTGTGGGTTATAGGGAAATCCTTCCTCACCCTTAAGAAATGGTCTTCCAATCTAGACCTCTCTGACTCCATTTTCGAGAATGTTCCAGTATGGGCTAGACTTCCTGGTCTTCCCTTGGAATACTGGAACGAGGATGTCTTCAATGGAATTGCTAACTCTTTTGGGGAGCTTTTGTCAATAGATCCCATGACAATGGCTAGAAGAAGGCTTGTGTTTGCTAGAATCTGTGTGGGGGTGTCCCAGAATGTTGACCTTCCTTCTTCTATAGATATCCAATCGAAGTTAAGGACTTGGATGCAAGCTATTGCTTTCGAATCGATCCCTTTTGCTTGCTTTAAGTGCAAAAAAATAGGGCATTGGGCTAAGAAATTCCCACTCAATGCAAGCAAAGAGAAGGAGAAACCTCTGCCTAAACCGAAGCCTATCTAGAGAAAGAAGCCTGAGGGAGAGGGTAAAGAGAGTAAACATAATTCTTGTAATGGTGAATCAGGGTGGAGTAAGCCTGAAGATCGAGAGCTTGCCTCTGAGCTCAAGGATGTGGTGGGTTCCAAGGGAGATTTGAGCTTTTAGGAGCCTCAACGAAAAGGATTGGAGAACTTATCTGGTTTGAAGGAGGATCGGTGTGAAATGGAAGGCATTGGAACTAGAATGCCAAATTTGGACTCCTCCACCAACAATTTTGTTATGGAATCAGAAAGCAAGGAGGTTGGGGGACTAGGTCTAGATGATATTCCTATTCAGGGTTTGACGTTGGACTTTGGTTTCCCTCTGCCCGCACTTGCTATTGGAGGAGGCCTTCCCTCTAGTTTGAACTCTTTTCAGATTCTGGAAACTGTTATCTCCCCGGATTTTGTCAAGGACACCTTTGACAACATGAGTTTGACTCGAGAGCTTTCAAGTGAAAATTTGATCCAGTACAACAACAGATTGATGGAAAGCCTTCCCTTGGACCAAAGGAGAATGTAAGACAAGCATTGGGAATTAGGAAGAGAGATGGAAAGCCAAGAAGATACGGATAAAGATGATATCATCTCTTTGTCCAAGAAGAAGAAGAAGAAAAATAAACAGCAAAATACCCCAAGTGGAGTCACTACCAGAACTAGAGCTAAGGAAGATTGTGGAACCACTAAGAGCAACCAAGGAAGAAGAATTGGAAAGTGGTTGAGGGAGAATGGTCGTTTTCAGGTTATTGCGGATGGTATTCAAAAGACCATCCCTAAGATTCTTCGATCACCTGGTAATACATGAAGGTCATGTCATGGAATATCAAGGGGCTGAATAGTCTCCATAAGCAAGATGTGTTGTACAATTTTTTTAGGGACCATAGACCTGATATTTTACTAGTCCAAGAATCAAAAATGCCTAAGGAGAAGGTGGAGAAGATTAAAATGTTTCAATTTTTGTGGTGTCCATGGTAACAGCTCAGAAGGTGCCTCATGAGGTATTGTCACATTCTAGAACCAGAATCTCATTAAAGGGGAACCTTTGTTGGAAAGTTCTAATCATGTGGCTACTAGATTTACCCATATCAGAGACAATTTTAGCTAGGTTCAGTCTAATATATATGCCCCTAATGGGAAAGGTGCTAGAAAGTTGTTTTGGAGGGAGCTTTCTACCTTTCGTAGGATTTTTAATAATGATTCTTGGGTCATAATGGGAGACTATAACACTCCTCTTCAGGATGATGAGAAGTTTGGAGGGTCCCAGATTAACTTAGAAAGCAGATTGGAACTTTTGGATTTCATAAATAACTAGGCGCTAATTGATTTGGATCTATAGGGAGCTGCCTTTACTTGGTCGAATAGAAGAACTGGTAAGGACTTGATCCAAGTTAGGTTAGACAACTTTAATTTCAGAACAATGGTTTTTAAACTATTACTGTTGTTTAAAAGCTCTTTCTAGGGTGGGTTCTAACCACTTTCCCATAAGCTTTGTGGCAGATCCTTTAATGGGGAAGATAAAATTTTCCTTCAGATTCAAAAGAATGTGGCTTTCCCATCCTCAGATTACTGAGGATATATGGAAATGGTGGAATATTGATGTCCCTAGGACAACCATGTTTAGGGTAGCTAAGAAACTAAGGGAAGTTAAATGTAAAATAAGAAGATGGAAAAAAGAGACCTTTGGTAACATTTTTGGAATCAAATATGAGCTTCAGATGGAGTTGGTGGAGATTCATGATAAATTCCAGAGGGAAGGCTATTTTGATGATAATAGGGAAAAATAAAATGAGGTTCTTGTGAAATTGCATGAAATAATAACCAGAGAGGAGGACTTTTGGAGACAAAGATCTAGAGCTTTGTGGCTTTCTGTTGGAGATAAAAACACCAGATATTTTCATTTGTCTGCTTCTAAACATAGAGCTTCCAATAGAATCTCTCACATTGAAAGTATTGGAAATCGGTTTGAGGAGGAGGATGACCTTAGAAGACAAGTTGTCCTTTTCTTTAGTAATCTCCTCTCTGCGAGCGGAGGAATCATCCATGAAGAGCAAGACTATCTTTTAGAGGCCATTCCCCATTTAGTTGAGGCGGAAGATAATACCAAGCTTGTTGCTATTCCTTCTAGGGATGAGATTAAAAAAGTTGTTTTCTCCTTTGAAGGGAATAAGGCCCCTGGCCCTGATGGGTTTCCCATGTTCTTTTTTCAATGGTTCTGGGAGATTGTTGAAGAGGATGTTGTGAATGCTGTCAAAGAGTTCTTTGGATCAAGAAACCTTCTTAAGGAACTTAATGCTACCTTTCTGGTCCTTATTCCCAAGAAACTTGGAGCGGCGGAGTTTGAAGCTTTCAGGCCTATAAGCCTCTGTAATTCTTTCTACAAAATAATTTCAAAGCTTTTGACTTCTAGGCTTCTCTTAATTCTGCCTTCTTTGATCTCTCCCCAACAAAATGGGTTTGTCCCTAGTAGGCAGATCCTCAACTCTATTGTCACTATCCATGAGAATATTCATTCCCTTGTGGAATCCAAAACGAAAGGTTTTCTCCTCAAGCTAGATATTTCGAAGGCCTATGACCGTGTGGATTGGAAATTCTTATTCAAAATCATGAGGGATTTTGGATTTAGCAACATAGTTCTTCAGTTGGTAAATCAACTTGTTTCAACTGTGTCTATCTCTGTTTAGGTGAATGGATCCCCTTCGTGCTTCTTTCAAAATTCAAGAGGTTTAAGATAGGGTGATCCTATCTCCCCCATCTTGTTCACTATTATGGCGGAATGTCTTGGGTGCAACCTAAAAATAATGATTGAGCTAGGGTCTTTGGTGGGTCTAAGGCCCTCTTCTAGTAATCTGATTTTCTCTCATCAATAGTTTGTTGATGATACTATGCTGATGGGGAGATCTACTGTGACTGAAGCTAAGAATTTAAAAATAATTTTGGATGAGTATCGGAGGGCTTCTGGTCAGTTGGTCAATAGACATAAAAGCTCTCTTTTCTTTTTTAACACCCCTGATCACAGACAGGTTAAGATAGCCAGAATCTTGGGATGTAGAGTGGAATCCTTACCTTCAATTTATCTTGGCTTGCCCTTAAGCCTGAAACCTCTTGAGTCCTTCAAGAGTTCGTTGGTTGATAGGTTCAGTAAAAATCTTGCTGGATGGAAAGGAGCTCTTCTTAGTCAAGCGGGAAAAATCCAGCTCCTCAAAGCGTCTCTACAGAGCCTTCTGATTTATGCCTTAAGCCTTTTCAAAATCCCTGCCAAATTTGCAGATGCTATTGAAAAAATTCAAAAAAGATTTCTTTGGTCAGGGGTTGAAGAAAGAAAGAGAATGCCTCTTATTGGATGGGATCTTTTCTGTAGGTCGAAAAAGTTGGGAGGTTTGGGTCTAAGAAAGATTAGAATGATGAATAAGATGCTTCTTGCTAAGCAAATTTGGAGGTCTTTTTCATCTCATGGGAATGGAAAGACATTTTAAAAAGAAAATACATGGCTAATTGTGGATCCCTCAAGGCCCTATTGGACTCACCCTCTCTGCCTCATGGATCAGCTTGCTGGAATGATATGATCACTGGGAGAAAAATTGTTGACTTAGATGTTGGGTGGAATATAAGAAGTGGAAATTAAGCCAGGTTCTGGGAGGATAGATGGTTATTCAAGGAGCCCCTAATTAACAATGAAAGGTTTAACAGGTGGGATGACATTTGCAAAATAACTTATGGTACTCAAGTCAAGGACTATTGGTGTGATGGGAGGTGGGTGGACTTATGCGAATTTAGCCCAGAGCTGGCCCCGATTCACTCATCTCTGATGGCTATTAGGATGGGCTCAAATCAGCAAGATGACCATTTAGTCTGGACAGATAACCCCTCGGACAACTACTCTATTTCTTTGGCCGTCTCTTTGTTGTCCTTAACTCAAGCTCCCTCTCCTTTCTGGACCAGAGCCTGGATAAAACCTCTGACCCCTAAAGTCAATATTTTTTTCTAGATCCTTCTTCAAAATAAAGTGCTTACAATTGATAATCTCTACAAGCAGGGTTTCTAGATACAAAATAGATGCTATCTATGCAAGAAGGAGGTGGAGTTTGTTAATCACTTGTTTCTCCATTGCCTGTATACTGTTGCTATATGGGGTAAGTTTCTGGCTCTCTGGAACATTTCATGGGTGTTTCCTCAATCTATCGAAGACTTTTTTTCTCAATGGAAAGCTCCCTCTCTGAATCCTTTTATTCAAAGATTATGGGCTTTCACTTTCCCTTATTTAACCTGGGTTGTATGGAAGGAACAAAATAACAAACTTTTCAGGGACAAGGAAACTTCGGAGAATAATGTGTTTGAAAATATTTTTAGGCTTATTGTGGAAAATTGCAATAGCATTCCTCAGCAAGAGAATAAGCTGGAGGTTATGGTTTTCTCTCCATATGACTTAAAGATAGTGGAGTGGAAGATAAAAAATGATGTGACTAGGGCCTCTAAACCAACAAAAAAAGATCGGGAAGGGGTGTGCTGGAGTTTTCCTTCAGGTGGTTGGATTAAAGCCAACTTCGATGGAGCGGCTAAGGGAAACTCGGGGTTGGATGGAAGTGGGGGTGTGATTAGGGACTCTAATGGTAATTTTTTTAGTGGCGGTGGCTATTTCCCTAGGATCTCAAACCAACCACATGGCGGAAGTTATTGGTGCCTTTCAAGTGATCAACTTAGTGAGCAGTCATAATAATAAAAATTTATGGCTTCAAGGAGACTCTAAAAACATAATTGATTGCCTCCTAGGGAAGTCCCCTCCATCATGGACTATCAAGAGTTGGATTGAAGATGCTAAACCCTTCTAGTAGATTTTGATAAAGTTAAAATCTCTCATGCTTTTAGAGAGGCCAATAGTGTCACATATTTTTTTGCTAATGAGGGGGTTAAACAGATGGGGTTGGTCACATGGCAGAACCTCAAGGATCTAGGTGTTGACGCTAGGGCCTTAATTAATTATGATATTATGCATGGGAAAGAAACAAATTTTTTTATGATGAAAGAGAGTAGGGCCAAGTACGTTAACATCAATAGATTTGATGGGGCCACTTTTATTATCTTAACTAGAAAAAATAAGTGGCACATTTTATGGGCGCTTTGGTTTGGTTGCTGCATTCTTCTTCAAAACTCTAGCTCTGGTAGAGATTTCAGGGAAGTGTCTGTGAATATGGGAGGAGATAGGAAGAGGGTGGAGCCAAAAAGCTATCAAATGCATAAGAGGAATCTAAAGGTCTGGATACAAATTGAAAGAGGTGGGTTGCTTCCAACCCTCATTGAAAAGCTTCATGGACCTGATCTGAAGGCCACTAAATACTTTGAGAAAAATTGGAAGAATGGTGAAATTATTCTTTTCAGAAGGAAGGTTAAGGTGGACGAGAACCTCATTGGGGAGGTGACTGGCATGTCTATCGACGGAATGAGATTCTATCGAGACATAAAGTTCTCTGACGAGGTGGTTATCAGATTCCCCAGGAAAGAAAAGGAGAAGAACAAGCTGATAAAAGTATCTAGCAGCTACTTTGAAGCTGATTCGATAAAGTCGTTATGGAGAAAAGTGCTTAGAATTATCATGGAATACATCACCCTTGACAGTAGATTCACCAAGGTCTACGGCTACCACTTCGCCTTTCTCAACCACTTTCATCACAAGGTAAGGGTTTCTTTTCCTTACTATCTGTACTGTTCCATAAGTAATAGTATGGATGATCATAAGAAGAACCCTAAGAAGTACCTGATATTGCACACTAGCCTTATTAGGCTTATCTATGAAAATTTTCAAAATATGCTGGCCTTATCCAACCCTGTCTCGGCCTCGTCCTCTAAAGATGATGACACAGATAATAGTGTTTGGAGGATAAAAATAAGCCCAACCTTGAGCAGATTAAAGAAGACCCCCTGTCCCCTATCAACTCTGGCAAGAAAGCTTTGCAGTGTAAACCCCCACCTAAACAATCAAGCACTATTAAAAACCCCAATTGATTTGTTATGAAAGTGAAGTCCATTCATAAGGGTTCCCCTACTAATAAATTGGTCTCCTACTTTGAGGATACCCCATAGGATTTTTCTGTGGTCCCGAATGCTAGCATAGACTCTTTCTCGTCCTACCCTACTACGAACCGTGAAAATAGACCCAGATTCCCTAATGATCTTAACCCTGAAGATCATTATTTTAAGAAGGACGAGGAGTTTCTTGGGGATATTCTGGCTATTGCCAGAAATGGTGTCGTTGATTATTTCAGAATTATGAAGTGGGACTTTCATGAAATCAAGGACCTTAACCTCAGAAACAGGGCCCTCAACAACAGGCTAGAGGAATTGGAAGTTAAAGTCAACTCCCTTAATTCCACAAAGGGTGGGAGGAATGAGGAAAAAATGAGATTGGAGGCTGAGGATAATGAAGGCAAGGTCAAGTGCCTAGAAGCTGAAATTGGTAAAATAAATGACACTATGAAAACTATTATGGAGCACAACCATAGATTGGTGAAACATAACGCCATTATCATCAATGCTATGACTGAGAAACTAGAAAACACTAATCAGGGCTCTCTGATCGTAGACTTGGAAGTTGATAAGGACAAAAGTAGGATTGAGGACAATGGAATTTCGAAGAGGACGCGAGCTAACCTGAAGAGGAAGGAACCTCCTACACCCCAGATGGTTCAGGCTCTAAAGAAGTGTTCCCAGGACATGCACACTCTCGAAGCTAAGCTATTGATGCTCTCAATTCCTTAGGTTAGCTGTGGGTTGTTTCTGCTTCTTGTTTTTTTGGTCGGGTATTTTTTGGTGGCCCTTGCTAGCCTTGGGTTGGGGGTTGTTGTGCTTTCTTGTCTTTTATTTCTGTAGCCTTTCTGTTTTGGGTTCTTTAACGCTTATATCTTTCATTTGTTGTAAACTTTGTGGTTTCAGGTCCCTGTATTTAAGCCCGATTTTCCTTTTATCAAAAATAATATTTCAACATTCTTACAAGAGTTTGCACATTATGAACACTGTGTGGCTTTGTTAAAGAAACATAAGGTGAGGAGAGGAATGGTGGTCTCAAACCACATGGAAAAATAGTGTGCAATATCTTGTCAAACAACCATAGGTCTCACACAACTTGAGACATGCTAAGAAATAAATTCATGAGTCACGTGCTTGAAGTATTACATATGTAAGTTATGTATAGTTTTTTATGACAAGAATAACTAAATCCCATGTATAATACCAATCACCACCTCAAACCTCTATTCATCATCTAAATAAGGTGTCATTACCACTACCAAACATGTCATCCTACTCATGCTCCCAAGGTGCCAATACCACCACCATGTCACACTATCTTTATTCATGAATATTTTCCTCTATGTGCCTTGAAGAAACACCCTATGCTGATGCTAGAAGTTGTCATTTTAAATTGTTCTCATCTAATCCCAAGTTCCTTATCCAACAACTTACACAATTAATTATATCCCCAAGAATACTAGTGATCCATAATTTATAAAATTTGACCCATATAGTAGTAACCCATGATTTCATCAAGTAACCAAAAATATCCATGGTAGCTATCTCTAATACTCATATGCTTGAAATACCAAGTTTCTATAACCAAAAGTGGAAATGGATCCAAATACCATGGGACATTAGCATCCATCCTCAAACCATGGAATATGAATCTGAAAGAGTAGGTTTGTACTATGAATTTGTTGGCACACAAAAAATTTATGTCCCTTTTGTGCCTTTGTCATATTCTCCCTAAAATTATAATTGATTTGAGATATTAGTCATGGGCCATTTTATTTCAAAATTCCTTGGCACCAATCGATAGAGCATGAAAAATAAAATTGTTTAATTAATACCGAATACTATATTCTACTATTAATCAAGTGACTTTATGTTATTTAATTAATTCATTCTTAATTAACCCTTTCTGAATAATTTAATAAATCCTATTTATTTAATTACGACCTAATTATCATTAATCTTCCTGATTAATTAAATAAACCCTTTTTTTAATTACACCATTAATTATACTTATTCTTCTTTTTTAATTAAATAATTATCATTAATTATTTAATTAACATTCAACACCCTTCTTAAATTAAATAATTGTTATTAATTATTTAATTAACCACATTCCCACTTCTAGATTAAATATTTAAATTAATTATTTAATTCCCTTATTTCGTCTCAACATTATCCATTCAATATTAATAAATAAATATTTTATTTATTAATTAATCCTCACTTGCACGTTCCTCCAATAAATAAATAATTATTTAATTAATTATCCTCTCATACATAATTCCCTCTTCCATAACTAACACTCTCTTCTAGTCAACTACATAATCAATTCTAGTTCACTGATCTAATCAATCAATTCACTTTACTCTCACTCACTTCGAGTCTTCGAATAAATCAATTTAGTTAACTAGTTGTATTAGTTGACTCTTGAATCAATTCAGTTAACTAGAATCTTATAGCCAGTTGTAATCAGTTAACTGGGCAATCAATTCCTCTTAGTTCAATCCTCAACCATTGATCTTGATCATTCACCTCTTAATCTAGAACGTTCATTCAAATCAAACAATTCTATAAAATTAGCCTTCACATCACATTGATGGCTAACCATGAATTTCAGAATTTTGCATCATTGCAATCATCTCACACACTTGAAGCTTAAGGTGAAAGAAGTTTAAGGTTTAAGATATATTGGGTATAGGGTTTAGGGTATAAGGTATAGGGTTAAGGGTTGAGTATTAATCTACAAAAAAAAGAGCAAAATATGAAACGACTCTACTCTCCCTCAAATAACATCTTTCACACATAAAAGCTTAATAATAATGAAATCAAACTCCAACCAGAGCAAAAAAACATAAAATATAACCCTTCCGCATCCCCAATTCCCTACCCTTCCTCATTTCTCACACATTCAGATAACACCTCCCTAAGAAACTCCCCACACCCAAGCCTCCAGGAGCAAAAGAAAATGCCAGAAAATGTTTGAAGTAAATGGAGGCCTCCAGGAGCAAAAGAAAATGCTAGAAAATGTTTGAAGTAAAAGGAGGCTACTCATACATGGGACTTTAAAGCTTGCCTCACGATGTTTTACTGCACTCATACTCCGTGCATCCCAAAAAATTCTTCTCTCACTTTTTTATATAGCAGAAGAAACTTCTTGAATGATTGGCCCTCTATCGTTTCATGCATGCATGCATGATTGCATGTTCTTGAGTAACTGCTCATGATTTGGAAAATCAAATTTCCATGCGTTGACATGCATTGGATTCTATGACAATTATTAAATGTGAATGAATATTCAACAGGAATACAAATTATTTCTTTTTCCTAAGACCGTTATTTCCGCAAGCCTCCTATAGGAACTGCTGCCATTGTAGGCTTATACCTTTCAACACAATTAAATTAATAGAATTTTTTTTACAAGATTCTAATATTTTATATTAAATTTAAATATTTTTATTTTCTATCTTAAATATTTCATAATCAAATTTAAAAATTATAAATAAAAACTTATTTTTATCAAAATTTATAGTATTAATTTATATGTAACCAAGATTTCTGGAATAACCGTGTGTAATTTTTTACATCAACGTTTCGGATCATACTCCATGATCCATCATCAGGATGATAAGTAGATAGAGAGAGAAGTGAAAATAAGATAGCAGACTTGGGTAGAAATAGGAGAGGGATGTGAATGAGGGGAGGCACATAACCCCAAAAATGGAGGAGAAAAAGTTAGACAAAAAGGAGAGGAGAGGAGAGAGGAAAAGTCAAAGATGACAAAGAAACACCAATGCAAACAAGTGAAAAGAGAAATGAAAGAGATAAAGGCCAAGAATAATAAAAACAAACATAAAATAAAGACCCAAGAAAAAAGGGGGAATCAACCTAAAGAAATTAAAAGCCACTAATAAAAAGTAAAAAGAACAAGAATGAGGACAAATTAAAAATGAAGAAACAAATAGGATAAACTAAATAAGGAAAAAGAAAATAAGAAAAACCAATGAAAAGAGAAAACTCAATGAACAATAACATAATAAGGACAAAGAAGCACACAAAATAAAACTTAAAGAAAAGAACCAAATAATATAGAACAACTACAAAGAAACACAAAATAAAAACAAAGCACAAAAAAACATCACTTGGAAACTCAAAGAAAAGAAACAAATAATATAGAACAAATACATTGAAACACATAATAAAGACATAGAAGCATAAGAAAAAATACCAAGCACAACCTATAAGAGGAAATAAGATATTAAACAAAAAAAATAACCAAAGAAGGAGAAAAAGTAATCAAACCAAAGAGAAGAGATCAAATAAATAAGTAAAAGCAAGGAACTAAAACAAAATTTAACCAAAAAGGATCATAAGCAAGAGGGAAATGAATGAAGAAGAGAAAGAAGGAAACAAAGAGATAAAAAGAGAGAAGAGAAAAGAGAAACCAAAAAGCACTAAGGAAATTAAGAGTGAAGAGAAGGTAACAAAACTAAAGGAGTTAAACAACAGAACGATTAAAAATAAGACCAAATGAAAGATCAAAGAGAGAATAAAATTAAAATTAAATTTCAAAATAAAATAAATCAAAGACGAAAAATAAATAATTAAGAAAGGCAAAAAACACACTTGAAGAAGATTAGAAGAGGAAAACACAATAATTAAAATTCAAAATAAAAGAATGCCAAGAGACACAAAGATTGAAATAAAAGATGAGAGTAAAGAATAGGAAATAAAAAGCACACAATTGAAGAAGAAGAGCGGAGGGTGATACGGGGAAAGGGAAGGGAAAGGAAGGAGAAAATGAAGGGGACAAGAAAGGAGAGTAGGAGATCAGGTAAAATGAAGAAGAAACCAAGGGGGAAGAGTGAGAAAGGAGGAGAGAACCTAGAGGCTATTTAGGAGGGGTTTCCACGAGAAACTTAAAGACCAACCCCCATCACGATTTAGGTTGTAGGGATGATTATGGATTTCAATGGCCTCTTTAAGTTTCCTCTTAAAGAAATTGTCTTCTTTAAACAAAATAGAAACTCGATGAAAATGATATTCTTGTTAGCTTTGATGTTGTCTCCCTCTTCACTAAAGTTCCCTTACATGACTCAATTGAGCTTATCAAGTAAAAGGCTAGCTATGAAATAGCTTCCTTAGTTGAGTTATGTCTTCGTTCCACTTTTTTCTCCTTCTAGGGTGTAATTTATGAACAAGTGGATGGTGTGGCTATGGGTTCTCCTCTTTCTCCCATCGTGGCCAACCTTTATATCGAGCACTTTGAAGATATCGCCCTCCATTCGTTCCCCCTCAAACCCAAGTGGTGGAAATGGTATGTCGATGAAACCAATATATGTTGGTCTCATGGTCGAGAGAAGCTAGAAGAATTCCATTCGCACTTAAACAACATTTCTCCTTGCATCTCTTTCACCAAGGAAATTGAATCTAACAACCAACTTCCTTTCCTTGACATTCTTCTCATCAAAAAATTTGATGGTTCCTTAGCTCGCTCTTTCTTTCGAAAATCAACCCATACTGACCTTTACCTTCACTCTTCCTCCCACCATCACCCGAGCCAAAAAGCGGGTGTCCTTAGAACCCTAGCCTATAGAGCTTTTACAATCTGTGATAGTGAGCATATTGATCAAGAATTAGCTCACCTCACCCAAGTCTTCTCATTAAATGGTTACAAAAAGAATCACATCAATCGAGCTTTCAAACTAGCAAAATCTAGGCTCACCCTCAAGCCTAGTACCTCTAGATCTCCTTCCCTCCCTCTGACTACCCTCCCCTATGTTGAGGGTATCTCCAACAAAATTGCCAAGATCCTCCTTAAAAAGGGAATCCATTGCACTTTCAAACCCTTCTTCACAATAAATAGTCGCATCCCTTCTCCTAAAGACCCCCAAGATCAATTCCTCAAATCCAGTGTCTATAAAGTGTTGTGTTCTTGTGGCGTGCCTTATATAGGGGAAACAGGTTGTTCCATCAACACAAGAATCAAGGAGCATTGTGCTGACACAAGACATGACCGGATCTCAAAATCTGTTCTCGTTGAACACTCCTCTAAGACAAAACATCACATTGCCTTAGAAAACACCTCTATTTTGTTTAAAGAAGACAATTTCTTTAAGAGGAAACTTAAAGAGGCCATTGAAATTCATAATCATCCCTACAACCTAAATCGTGATGGGGGTTGGTTTTTAAGTTTCTCGTGGAAACCCCTCCTAAATAGCCTCTAGGTTCTCTCCTCCTTTCTCACTCTTCCCCCTTGGTTTCTTCTCCGTTTTACCTGAGCTCCTGCTCTCCTTTCTTGTCCCCTTTGTTTTCTCCTTCCTTTCCCCGTATCACCCTCCGCTCTTCTTCTTCAATTGTGTGCTTTTTATTTCCTATTCTTTACTCTCATCTTTTATTTCAATCTTTGTGTCTCTTGGCATTCTTTTATTTTGAATTTTAATTGCTACATTTTCCTCTTCTAATCTTCTTCAAGTGTGTTTTTTCCCTTTCTTAATTCTTTATTTTCATCATTGATTTATTTTATTTTGAAATTTAATTTTAATTTTATTCTCTCTTTGATCTTTCATTTGGTCTTCTTTTTTAATCGTGTTTAACTCCTTTAGTTTTGTTACCTTCTCTTCATTCTTAATTTCCTTAGTGCTTTTGGTTTCTCTTTTCTCTTCTCTCTTTTTATCTCTTTGTTTCCTTGTTTCTCTTCTTCATTCATTTCCCTCTTGCTTATGATCTTTTTTGGTTAAATTTTGTTTTAGTTCCTTGCTTTTACTTATTTATTTGATCTCTTCTCTTTGGTTTGATTACTTTCCTTCTTTGGTTATTTTTTTGGTTTAATATCTTATTTCCTCTTATAGGTTGTGCTTGGTATTTTTTCTTATGCTTCTATGTCTTTATTATGTGTTTCAATGTATTTGTTCTATATTATTTGTTTCTTTTCTTTGAGTTTCCAAGTGATATTTTTTTGTGCTTCTTTGTTTTTATTTTGTGTTTCTTTGTAGTTGTTCTATATTATTTGGTTCTTTTCTTTAAGTTTTCTTTCGTGTGCTTCTTTGTTCTTATTATGTTATTGTTCGTTGAGGTTTCTCTTTTCATTGGTTTTTCTTATTTTCTTTTTCCTTATTTAGTTTATCCTATTTGTTTCCTCATTTTTAATTTGTCCTCATTCTTGTTCTTTTTGCTTTTTATTAGTGGTTTTTATTTTTTTTAGGTTGATTCCCCCTTTTTTCTTGGGTCTTTATTTTATGCTTGTTTTTATTATTCTTGGCCTTTATCTCTTTCATTTCTCTTTTCACTTGTTTGCATTGGTGTTTCTTTGTCATCTTTGACTATTCCTCTCTCCTCTCCTCTCCTTTTTGTCGGACTTTTTCTCCTCCATTTTTGGTGTTATGTGCCTCCCCTCATTCACATCCCTCTCCTATTTCTACCAAAGTCTGCTATCTTATTTTCACTTCTCTCTCTATCTGCTTATCATCCTGATGATGGATCATGGAGTATGATCCAAAACGTTGATGTAAAAAATTGCACACAGTTATTCCAAAAATCTTAGTTACATCTATCATGGACCGTGGAAATAAAATGCTATTAATTAATTTATATTAATGATATCAAAGTTTTAATATTTAGATTAATTTAATAGAAACAATTTTTTTGAAAATTTAATTCTTTTATACTAAATATTTATATGTATTTTACATTAAAATAAAATTTTAAATTTTTATTAATTTTTTTTATAATTTTAAATATTTTTTATAATTTTAAAATTATAGTTAAATATTGAACGTTCTAAATGAAAAAATAAAATAAATATAATATATATTTAATGAAAAAAAAACCAAGAGTATAATCTTATCTTTTTAAATAAATGTTAAATTTATATTCCAGTCCTAACTC
Organism: Sequoia sempervirens; assembly: GCA_007258455.2. Taxonomy (NCBI): domain Eukaryota; kingdom Viridiplantae; phylum Streptophyta; class Pinopsida; order Cupressales; family Cupressaceae; genus Sequoia; species Sequoia sempervirens. Next base: position 6,289,523 of record VDFB02193867.1, on the reverse strand, counting down.
GCACAGACAGAGTTGGCAGTGCTTGCACAGACAGAATTTGTACTGGTGAGAGAAACGATGAAGGCGGAGACATCCAGGCATCCATAACCACGCACCCATGCTGGGTGCATCTGGGTGCATTTGTGGGGCTGGATAGCTGCTCCCTTAGCTTGAATGCACTCTTCACCATGGTTGGGATTTTGTTTAAAAACATCTATAAAAGCTTATGAGAATGCATTTTTCCAAACTCATGAGATGCCAGAGCGTCCTTTGCCTGCGCCAAAGTGGGAGTTTTAGAAGAGGGTATGGAAACCCATGAAAGTATAATAGAAAGGGATTTTTTTTGTCAGATTCTCCAGTCGCAAATGCTCTGGTAGACGTGTATGCAAACATGCGGCACGTGAATTGTTTGACAGAATGCCTCAAAGAAATGTGGTCTCGTGGACTGCGACGATCGCAGGATATGCACAAAATGGATTTATTGACCAACACAAGTTGGTATAAATGGTGTGATGTATGTCACAAACTAAAGGAATGCAATAGGTATTTGTTTTAGGCCAAATAAAAGAAACAGACAAGATTCTGTAGTATGCACACTTTGCATCATTCTGTCGACATGCCAATAAGAATAAATGGGCAGAATTGAACCGCCCTGCTCTGCAACTGCAGTTACTCTCCTCACACGTCTCAAATTCCCCCACCACACAAATTAATGTCCTCCCCTTCGGTCTACCAAAAGGCCACCCTTTCATTAACTCTTCTGCCTTCCGTACCTCTGCAAGGGTGCCTCTTAAGTGAAAGTAATGGTAGGTTAGTGCATACTGAGATCAGTCCACATAATTCAATGACCATCATAAAAGTTGAAGTTTTTTTCAGTACTTTTAAATTTGAACGCATCTTTGTAGGGGAAAGTATTCAGTAGTTGAACATGTTGTTATTAGGTGAAAGTAATGAAGGTTGGTGTATACTTAGGCAAGTCCACACAAATCAATGACCATCATAAAAGTTGTGAAGTTTTATTTCCATATTTTTAAATTTGAATGCATTTTTTTAGGGGGAAATGATCCAGTAGTTGAGCATGTTGTTATTAGGTGAAAGTAATGACAGGTTGGTGCATAGTTAGATCAGTCCACACAACTCAATGACCATCATACAAGTTGTGAAGTTTTATCTTCATACTTTTAAATTTGAATGCACTTTTCTAGGGGAAAGGATCTGGTAGTTGAGCATGTTTCAATATTTTTAGCAATATTGAATCAATAGATGTGACTTTGATAACTATCAATAATTGAATAGTATGTGTTCCTTAGATCTAAAAATCAACAAATCATGCGATGCCACATCAATGCACCAATAAAACATGATTTAGTGCACGCTCCTTACCTCTCCAAGGGTTGTTATTAGGTGAACGTAATGACAGGTTGGTGCATAGTTAGACGAGTCCACACAATTCAATGACCATCATAAAAGTTGTGAAGTTTTATCTTCGTACTTTTAAATTTGAATGCACTTTTCTAGGGGAAAGGATCTAGTAGTTGAGTATGTTTCAATATTTTTAACAACATTGAACCAATAGATGTGACTTTGATAAGTATTGATAATTGAATAATATGTATTCCTTAGATCTAAAAAACAACAAATCATGTGATGCCACATCAACGCACCAATAAAACATGATTTAGTGCATGCTCTCATACCTCTCCAAGGGTTGTTATTAGGTGAAAGTAATGATAGCTTGGTGCATAGTTAGATGAGTCCACACAATTCAATGACCATCATAAAAATTGTGAAGTTTTATCCCCATACTTTTAAATTTGAATGCACTTTTCTAGGGGAAAGAATCTAGTAGTTGAGTATGTTTCAATATTTTTAACAATATTGAACCAATAGATGTGACTTTGCTGACTACTGATAATTGAATAATACGTATTCCTTTGATCTAAAAAGCAACAAATCACGTGATGCCACATCAACGCGCCAATAAAACATGATTTAGTTTACAAGTACCGGTCTCACTTTTTTTGGGACCTTTTTGGACACCTCAACAAAAAACATGCTGATGTGGCATCATATTTGATGATGTGGTCATGAAACCTTAGTTATAAGCATGGGCATTGCCAAGCAAGCTGTTGTAAAAAATTGGGCATAAGATTTTGAGAAACCCAAAGTTAAGGTGCTCAACTACTAGATCCTCGTACAATTTAGAATGATTGAGAAGCATCCTCCATGATTTTTTATTTTTTTTCTAATTGCCACCATTACATTGAATACCAATATTAAAACATATAATTTTATTTATTAATTTAATTTAATGTAAAATTTAATTTGAATTTTCTAACACCAATGTTACTCATAATTGCATGAATTTCAATGCTTAAAACATGTAGCTTTCTTAATCAAGCCTTTCAATTCAATTAATGTAGTTTTTATAAAAACATAACTATTAATATCTTAATAAAATTAATATTGATATTAAATTTTACTCATCAATATTATTAAACTTACGTTTCTCTTACTAATAATAATAATATTAATATTATATTTATTGTTGCTACCAACAACTATTGTTGTTTAATTATAATATTAAGATCTAAAATTGATATCCAATGTTGGTCTCAGTGGGGAGAAATAAACTAATAATAATAATGAAGGTATTATCATGGATGTTACGTATTCAATTGATTCTCTCCTTATTAATATTCATATTTAATCATGGGTTATATGATTATGTTATTAATTTCGAGGACCCCATTGTTAAGCAATTAATTTTATTATTGCTATTATTCTAATGACTAGATAATAATAACTTTATTATGACATAATCAATAATGGATCAACAACATCATTTTGGGTTGATGATCAAATGAAAATATTATTACTAAATGATAAATGTTAAGTAAATTTGATCATGATTTAATGATTAAATGATAATATGATAATCATTATTATTATTGTATTAATTATATAACAATGATGCTACCAAAGTTTAAATGAAGAAGTAAAGCACATTATTTTTATCCTTAATTGTATGGTCCCATGGGGGGGCTTGGGCTCCTATTTTCACGAAAGCAGGTGGTCTCATGGGGAAAAAAAAATCTGCTACAGGATTAAATGAAATCTTTTTCAGCCCAAATAAGTAGGTGGCTGAAAATTTCAGCTGGTGAGATTGGGGTGGAGCTAGAAATTGCCCCACCTGCTTAAGAGTACTTTGTTGCCACTTGTCAGAAGTTTGGAGAGAAATGTTGTTTATTTATTAATTTTTTATTGACAACACCACCATTTCACCACCAGCATGCTTAAATTTTGAAGCTTGTAAATATTCATGGGACCACCAACTTCAAAATATTCTGCTAAAAACTTAAGCAGATTCTGCTCCGGATTTTAAGGAAGCCCCCCTCCAAGAGACCACACTGTAAGAATTATTGTTTCATAGAACAATAATAATATTATTCTTAAACATTAAATTGATGATCAATTAATGATAGTTTTAATGTCCATTTATAAATGAAACGTGTGAGACTCTATACAGTCAACAAGGTGTGAGACTCTATACAGTCAACAAAATGCACGTATTTATTAATTAATTGAAAATAAAAAAGTGTCGTACAGTTTGACTGTATTTATTAATTAATTGAAAATAAAAAATAAATGCACATTTTATTTTCAATTAATTAATAATTACAATCAAACATGTACTGACTGCATAGACACTACGTGGAACCTCAGGAGCCTAGAGAATAAGAATACGTCCAACAGATTTGACAGTCCACATTTTCCTCGTTGCAGATTATTCATACCAGTTAGTTGAAAGCTTTTCCTAAAGTTAGTGATGGTAAGCGGTTGAGTCGGACTCTGCCGACCAACTTAAAAGTAATTTATTCTTACAAATTTTCCATGGAATCTTGTGTTTGGATTCACTTGAATTATTAACGGTGTTTGTCTATGATTACGTTGAAGTCCAGTACCTGAAAATCTCTACAGTTTAAACTAGAAACTCCAGATTAGTAAATAAAAATCCACCATTACACCTTTCCCAGGATACCATCCTCCCCAGTATACTTCAATTACGTAACAAAATTAAAAATCAAATTTTTAAAGAAAGTACAGAAAATAACTTAATATCAAGTTTGCCTAAAAGTAAACAGACAGTGAGCAATGAGCATTAAAGTCTGTTGCTGTGACAATAAATGGAGTGCAAGCTGAACCTTCATTCTTGTGACAAATTGCAGAAGTTGGGATTGTTAATGTTCTGTGCTGAATTTATAAATCATAACTTCAATGGCCGAGGAAGGGGTGGAAAGATCAGGTGGGCAGTTGGAGGTAGTCCATGGGACTCCCACTGAGGAGCATCAAGTTGTACTTTCTGCTGATGAGGTCTGTTTTCTTCCATTGAATTGGACTGAATTCTTTGTTCTTTTGCAGAACAACATTTATTTATTCAAAAAAGTGGAGTAGCAGAACTAGAATATGCCTGCATTGCCTGCATTTGGCTTCTAGTTATATTAAACATGATAAATTTTTCAGAAACTTCCATTCTTGTATTATAGTATTTGTTTGTCTGTCCTCTGATATAGTGTGATAATCACCTTACAGGAAAGCATGTGGAAGAAGTTCATAAAGTACGTTGGGCCAGGATTTCTTGTGTCCATAGCCTACTTGGATCCTGCCAACTGTGAGTAACCTTTTTGTCCTTTAGATAAGTAACTATTTTGTAATTTTGTGTCCATATCACTAATAAATTCTTTGATGGCTTGCTTCTGTTGTGTTCCTCAGTGGAATCAGATTTAGAGGCAGGTGCAAAGTACCAGTATGAGGTATATTGTGATCATCATAGCTTTGACACACAATTGTGAGGTGATAAAACATTTACAAGTTTTGCTACTCAGATTTGGGTTTAATAATTGGGTAAATTGTACATTATTCTTGCAGCTCGTTTGGGTCATTCTCTTGGCCTGCAGTTTCGCATTGGTTATTCAGTCTCGAGCAGCCAATTTGGGAGTAGCCACAGGTTAGTTTTGTAGAATCCATGGAACAAAATCTGTTAGTGTTAGTTTATCTCCGTAATCAACGGTCAGCCTTTTAAGCTAACTTAAGCAAACATCAGTGTTTCTTTTCATGCAGCATGCTAACTAAAGCCAACAGCAGTCTGCTCGCTGCAGTTTGCTCGCCTTTCACTGTCCCTTATCACCGCTACGGTGGTTATAAAACTGTGTATAAGAATGAAATCAAGATTGTGCATGTTCGTTTTTCTGTGTGCTTGATAATTTATCTTCCTAGATCTCAAGGAATTCTACATGGTATCAGAGCAGGAGGAGGTAATTACAAGCCAATAGGTGAACCAATTTGTTGTATTTGACTAGTATTGTTGCTGTTTGACAGTGCTTGCAGCACCACAGAGTCCCACCCCTGTCGAATTCTGTGGTCTATTTGCAGAAGCTTTTGATAGTAGCGCAAACTCTTGAAGGAAGCTTGCCTAGATCTTCTGGCAAGGGGCGTATGGTGCAGCGATTCATAAATTTGCAACCAGAGGCTGCGAATTGCTTGATTGGGTAGGCTGTGGATTTTTCTTTTGCAGGCCCAGGAGATGACAATTCACCACCAAAAGGTCACTCAAGGTCTCTCTCTTTGACCCAGCCACGTTGAATATACACCTGCGTTCACTTTTCTATCAGTTTCTGCGAGTAGAGAGGTCGATCCAATTGGCAGAGGCAGGCATCGTGCATTGCATTGATTAGAAGCCATTATCACGCAGGCCAGCGCACATAGTGAGAAGGCTACTAAGAAGTGAAAGTCATTGGCAGGCACTCAGAGGTGCGATTTGCTTTTGCTTATGCATGTAATTAGCTTCTCCTCTTTTATAGACATTTTCTAAAATTGTAAGTGCAACTAAACAATATTTGTTTATGCACAATGATAAAGTGTCAAAAATCAAGGGGGATTTATTACAAATTCATGCAGTCAACTTATATAGTCCATGCACTCAATTTATAAAGTGCCATTTTTCTGTATTTTTCTTTGAGGGGATTATGCAGGGCATTTTATAATTAATAGACTGAAATAAAGTTCCAAAAGGGGTATATATCTAGTCAGAAAATGGGAATTAGAAATCATCCATCTGTCATCAGTTTGGGAGAAGGAAACTATAAGTCTTGGCGTGATGGAATCCTAAAGCACTGCCGATGGATTCATTCATTGCCGCATTTGTTTGGACTTATTCCTGAACCAACTGCATGTTGGCAGAAATCTGTATGGGAAAGTAGAAATGATCATGTCTTAGGATTAATCGGTTTAAGTGTTGGGGACCACACATCATGGGCTCTATCACACATTGAGTGCCCTTGCACTCTCTGGACCACTCTATGGGAAATATATGGAGATCCCACTGAACCTCCATTCCCAGATAATCCCACTATAGACATGCTTCTCTCCTGTGATAATGAGGATGATCCTTTGTATGACGATGATACTGAAGAGGAACTTAATTATTGGAAGAATCTTGATTGTCTTGATGACACAACGACATCTCTTCTTGTTTCTCCTCTTTCTACACCTCCTATATTGGCAGCTATTCAGTCTCCTTCACCTGCTATTTCAAAAGAGATTATGGCTTCTTCGAAGGCTACTTCAGATTCTCTTTTGCAGGTTCACTCTTGTCCTCTTGATCAGCGAGATGTCATCCTTTCAGACATTCATCATTTTTTTGCAGAGTCTCTCCTCCTTGATCATGATGACAACATTGAGGACATATGTTTTCTATTTGAGGACTCTTCTGTCCTTGCATCTGTTGCTGATTTTGAGTTCTGTGTTGCATCTTTGAAAGCTTCCAATGGCTTCTTGCAACA